>JAXFYO010008085.1:0-15823 GCA_034768055.1 Saccharina latissima
TTTGTTGAATCCCGATTTTACTTGATGTGCTCGGAGTATTTAGGGATCCTGTACTCCTTGTACTTTGGGTACTCGGAGTGTTTCGGCATTTTGAACTACTAATACTTTCGAAACTTGGAGTATTTCAGGGTTTCATACTCCGAGGTACAAATAATACTCGAAGTATTCCAGGTTTCCATACTACGAGGTATCCCGGGTTACAGTATTACTCGGAGTAGTTTACTCGAATGCTGAAGTTTTTCTGATTTCAATACTCTCGATACGAGTAACGTAGCTGGTTGCACTACGGGTACGTATTGTACTCGAGGATAAGTACTGCTTATACTCCCAGTACTCGAGTATTTGCGCCTTCAGTACTGCTCATACTGCAAGTACTCCGAGTATTTAGGCCACCAGTACACGAATCCTCTCAGTACTCGGAAAGTACGAAAAATCCTCGATACTCCGAGTATACTCGGAGTATCGAGTATACTCCGAGTATACTCGGAGCATCATCCCCGCAGCGTTGAGCCCCATCGCAGATGATAAGAGACCAGAAGGGTCCGTGTTCTATGTGGCTTCAACGCCCCATGTGTTTCCGTGGTGGCTATACTTCCCAAGGGGAGATTTCCCGTGGTGGCCAGTTCCCGCGGGGATTTTTCTCTTGGTGGCCGGTTCCCGTAAATAAATTCCGTGATTTCCCGTTGTGGCTACGTAGTTCCCGCGGGAAGGGTTATCGTGGAGGCCTGTTCCCGTCCAAAACCCCCCGCCAATTCCCGTGGTGGCTAGGAAAAATTCCCAAGCTCAAAAACCGTACCCGAGGAAGGCCCCGGTAAATTCAGCAGTGCAGACTCTGTCTGGCAATGTACGGGAATGAGCACGTGAATACTGCTGAGCAGAGCATTAACTAGTGGTTCGGCGTCTAAAGAATACGATATATGCGCGAATATACGCCTCGAAATCAAGTAAAAAGTAAAAATACTTTTAATTCTTTTTTGGCTACGGCAAATAGGAAAACGTGCCTATTATTTGTTTTCGACTATGCCGAATAGGACAAGGGGCCTAAAATGTGTTCAATTACGGCCATTTGGACAAAAGCTGCTTCGAAAAAAATATACGCCGACGGCGAATTATAATATAAAGGTTAAATAGAAAATCGTCTACGGCGATTTAGAAACAAATACCCCCAAATGGTTTTCTCGCCTCCGGCGAAACCTAAACGCGCAACAAAAAATTACGCCTGCAGCGACAAATGTTGCGCGCCCAATATCGCGTGTTGCGCTGCGCGCAGCCAGCCTCGCGGCGACTGTTGCGCTAATTGGTTATTTTACTCAAATGTTGCGCCAGCGCAAGAGCGTAACACCTAGGTAATGCCCTGCTGCTGATTGTGATACAAACCAACGTCTCTCTCTTGCTGTACAGAAGCGAATAGTTTTGGGGTCGTGATGACTGCTAAAACCTCACCCTTGTGTGTGATCTTCACATGAACCCGTCAATTCTACCCGTCCACATCCGTGCCGGTTCTTCCAGGGGAATGTTCAGAAGGTTATACCGGTACCGGGGATGTAGTTGGTGGACGTACAGAACTTACCGAAGTGTCGGGTACCGGTATTGAAAAAAAAACTTATATACCTAAAAGTGTCGGGTACCAGTATTTATATAACACTAAACAGAACTTACCGCAGTGTCGTTATCAAATTTGCCGAAAATGTTCGGTTCCCCGTACCGAGCAAATACCGGTACCCCCGGTATTCCAGTCGGAGGTATACTGTACCCGGGTTTTTTTAGGTGAGTGTACCGAACTTAATGAATTGTCGGGTACCGGTACTCGAACAATATAAAATTACCGGCATTGAAAAAACACCAAACTTGCCGAAGGGCCGGGTACCGGTATTGAACATATACCGAACTTACCGAAGTGTCGGGTACCGGTCTCGTGAACGTATCGAATTTACCGAAGTATCGAGTACTGTTAAGTACCCCCGGTATACTTTGATAATTACCGGACAACACGTGCTTCAAATTTGTGCGCACTGCACAGCAGTAGAGAGGTCAATGCAGCAACTCTAATTGGGCAATGTGCTGCTGTTGTTGGCTCTACTGTAATTAGTACTTCGTATATATAGTCCACGCGCGTGCCACTGCCTCCGAGTGCTACGCTTGAAGTGTGTTCTTTACCCCAACTTCCTAACTTCGAAGCTCGGCATACAGTCTATATCATCGGCGACCTCGCGTTGCTGCTACTGCTGTTCCTGGTACAGCAGCAGTGTTCTAACAAATCGAGCATCGATGGATTCTAAATGTCGCGCCCAAGTCCGTGAAAGGATGCATGGTACAAGTACTTTATCATACGAGCAGTCTCAGCTTTTCCCACGACACAAAAAATAGCGCAGATCGTGCCGTACCATCGTTTCGGCGGTGCCTCGCACACCAATGCCGCGAGTCGGTGACAAGCGCGGCTACCCTTTCCAGCCTCCGTACTATCACCCGCTGTTGTGTTGTGTTTACAGCCTTGCATGGTGGGTGTGAGATGGACTTGATACGTGCTGCTGCCGCCGCAACTTAATGCATGCCATGTAATAACGTGTGTCCATAGTGTGCTACTGAATACCCGATCCCCCTTGCATCGAAGCCGCACGGAACAAACATATGTACTATCGGTATTCTTGGGGTCTAGAGCATTTACCGCTACCCGGCGTATATTTGGGTGGGCGCAAATTTACAGGAGTCTTGGGTGCTGGTATTGAAGAAATTACCGAACTTACAGAAGTGTCTAGTACCGGTATCGAAAGGTACGAACTTACCGAAGCGTCGGGTACTGGTATCGCGGTCGTACCGGAAAAATACCGGTACCCCCAGTACAGGGGTCGAGCGCATTCCGGTGTCCGGGGTATATTTGGGTGGGGGTTCCAAAGTTACCTAGGTGTCGGGCTTGTCACAAACTCAGGACGACACAGCAGATATCTTTTATTGTTATGCAGCAACGGGAGTGGACAACGTAATAGCATTCCATCGTGGTATTGATGGGTACGAAAGGCACCATCTGCACACGCCAGCAACCCAGACACGCTGAGAGAGAGAGACAAGCGAAAGCCAAAAACAAGAAATAATGTAGGAGAAAACAAAAACTAAAGTCACGACGCCACGACTTTCGGGAGGAGATGCGATGTAATCTACATATGAACCAGGTTCCCCTTGGGGATGTTGTTGACTCGACATCCCGGTGGCGTCGCAGGTTGAAACGTCGTAGCATCATCGCCACCAGGCGTCACAACTGTAGTTGCCAGGTATGCACCTCCGAGTAATGCTGTACACTATTTATAGCATGAGGTTCAACGATGTGTGCTTGATAGTGAAATTGAACGTGGAAATGTTAACAACTTTATTGGGTGTATTTCTGTTGAATACCGCACAAAAATACAAACACGAAAACACCGTGGCTATCACAGAGGCAAAAGTGTGAAGCGCTGGTGCTGCTGTACCGCTGTTGCACTGTTTGTGGTGATGTCGTAGTTTGTACCGCGGCTGCGCGTTTTGTGGTTTTATTGCGGAGCGCTTGTGCGCTCGAGCCGTTGTTGTCCTACCCTGTGCTATCTAGCGTACCGCTGTTGCATCTGTTGTTGTGTGTACGGTGGCTGCGCGTGGTGGTTTTTCAATGCGGAGCAATTGTGTGCTCGCGCCATCGGTGTCTTGCACTGTGCTGTTGTACCGCTGTTGCACGGTCGTGGTGATCTTGTAGTGTGTACTGAGACTGCGGTTTATTTTAAGATGCGGAACAAGTGTGCGATCGAGTCATTGTTGTAATGCACAGCTGAAAATGAGTACCAGGTATATTACGTTTTCATCCCTACTGTCAAGTCGACAGGAAACACGTCATACACACGCACACACATGTGCACCGTCCGTAGCCGTCATAACAGGAAAGGCTTGATGTGCTACTACTGTTAGTCCGTGGCTTCAACGTAGTATAGAGAGTGCCATGGGTTGTGTCATCGGACATGATACAGCAACAGCAGTCAGCCGTAGAGCAGAGCACAATATTGAAACCTCGGGGTTTGTATCGTCCTGGCAGGCTCTAGCTCGGCGGAAACGTATTCCGTAGTTACTTGCCAGTTTTCGCGAGTTTGAAACGCCCGGAGCACCCGCCACGGACCCCGGCCGTTGGCAAAACTTGAGGCGTGTGTGCACGCAGATCTCGTGCGTGGCCCGAGGATGAGACCGTGACAAAAGACCCCCGGCCCGACGAAACATCGTGGGGGGTGTCGAAAAAGGTGCATATTATGCATAAACATATCTACAACTACAATATCGTATAACCAATCAATGGAACAAAACCACATTATTAAGAATCACCACCAAGAGCAGGTGCGCAACTCACAAAGGAAAATATGCGAGACTTCTTTCGTAGGATTATTTGTGATAACGACAAGAAACAAAGGCAGGAAAAGCTGTCATGTTACAATTATGTAGTATAATGTTGCGCTGGCGCGCAGTTTCCGTCGCGATTTGAGGTACACGGGCGGCTTGCCCCACACCGGCTCGATGAGGTCCGACATTTTGTCGCCGACGGCCATATACTTTATTTGGCTCCGTACAATATTCGCCATAGTCGAAACGTTTTAAAAGAGCGTTTACGCCTCAGTTTGCTTTTTGCGTTGATTTCGCCGCAGGCGAAACATGTTGTGGCGTCGTGTTGGTCATATCTTCGTCGATTTCCTGCAGAACACTTTTTTATGTGGTTTAGCTCAAGCCTAGGGCGTTTCCCTGTGTTCGAGGATGAAGCAGATGTTCAAAAGCTCGGACATATCTGGTATACAGGGGGTAAAAGACCTTTTCAATGAATTCGACGTGAACAGACGCTTTACTGAGTAACCCCGCGATAATAATGCGGTGTGAGCATCCAGAAACTCTGTCATTTCAAGCCAGTCTGACTCACGCCTGCTCGAGGGTAAGAGGTAAGAGGGACGGATAGGACGTTCAATTACTTACTTGCTTCAATCGTGGGCATATGTAAGTATTCATGTGCACCTCCGGCGGCCCTCCGGGCGCACTCTGGGGGGCGGCGAATCGCCTCCGGCTTGTGGTACGGGGACTGCACACCGGGCTCCAACCGATGTGCGCTGCGCGCACAACGGGCCGGACGCCTAATGTGAACCCACTGTAGATGTGGACTACCTCTCGGACCCGAAATATAAGAACTATTTATATTTTTTTTTAATGCACAAACATTCCTTGTAATCCGGGTGAGAGTGGTACCATTTTGACTATTTATCTTATCTTTGAATTTGATCCACTCTTCAAAGGTGTTTTCTTAGCGCCTGGGTATCTGTTTTGTCTGATATGTTTTGCGGAGATGTCGTGCATTCAACTATGTGTGGTACACCATTATGACATCACAGAGCGACAAAGCATTAGCTCGTAGTATCAGTCCTGGTGTGGTGTTGCTGCTGTAGCTGCTGGTGTAGAGCGTGCGTTGTTTTACTTTCAGCCTGGCTGTTGTGTAGAGTCGAACGAAATCTCGAGTTGCAAGTCATGAACGTTTAACAACAGCAGTAGTACCAGGTATATGTTTGATCTGCAGTACTACCTGAACCTCGTACGTATTTTTTGTACTACGCTCTGCAGCTCGTTCGGACAAAGTGCTTCACCAAATTTGTTCGATCAGCGATATAGACGCAGAGACCCTGTAAAATTTGTACATAGGCATATGCAGCAGCAGTACAACGTATGATACCGAGGAAAACACACTTAAAGTAACCGAAAACGTAACAGTACCAACCGATATACGAAGCATATCCCGAAACATACGTATGGTATATGTCCGTGGCGCAACGGGCATGACGACGACAGCCACCACTTCACCACCAACAACACGACCACCACGGCCGATACCACCAACCGCCACCACCCGAACCTGGCTTCGCAACCAGCCCATGCTCAGCAGTCGCCCCCTCTTCTTTTTTCCTTGGTCATCTCTGGGACTATGGGTGCTTGGGTGGGTGATTACTGTTTTGCTGTTGTTCATCTGGATCCGCTGCTTCATGGGGAGAAGCATTTAAACGGCCGGAAGAAACAGCTGCGTTTTCCGAACAAGGGGCCGAGCAGCAGAACACTAGTACAGCAGTCGCTCAAGCAAGAAGCTGAACAGTATTGGTCCACCCACACGCACCACCTCGCACCCAGCGTCGGCCGAAGCAGGAAGGAAGAGGGGTCGACTGGGAGACGGGGGTAGACTCGACGCGCTGGTGGTGTTTGTTGAGGGTTGCGTTTAATAGTCGTGATGGTCACCGTGGTGTCCCCTCTAATTTCATTTTTCTATGTCCAGCAAGCACCATTATATTTTCCCGGTGTTCAGATATTGTACTTCTGTAAATCAAGCAGCAGACCCTCAACGACAACAGCGAAACAACGATCGCCCAACTACAGGCGCACAGCGTCGGCAAAATCAGGAAGGAACAGGGGTTGACTGCGGGACGGGGGTAGATGGGACGCTTGGTGGTGGTGGTTCAGGGTTCTGTTTCGTGGTGGTCGTAGTTGCGGAGGTGTCACCAATATTTCCTATTTATTTCACCGTCCCCTTTTACGGTCATTTCGTTTTTTTTCATTAGAAAGAGCGGTTCCACAGACACCACAGACGGACGGACGAGCGAACATCTAACACGAGGGACCATACCAGTCAGAACACATCACGTACCCGCAAAATTCTTTATATTCCAGTTTATATACCGAGCTTATTTGGTCCTGTCTACTACTGTATGTTCCGCCGTTATAGTGCAAACGTATGTTACAGATATTTCAAAACGAGTCATTGGAATCGATGGCGACGGGTGATTTGGAAAAACTCGCGTTTGTTCGTAACAAACAGTTCAACATCACGATATTCATGACTGAAAACGAAGGGAACGACATGGTAACCGACGTACAGGTGAAGCACTTTCGAGAGTTGCATTTTGTGGCACAAGTAGCATACACAGGATCTACCTGGTATGTCAGTCTGGTAGCTCGCTGTCCTGTTCGCCCCCTCCTCTTTTTATATTTGTCAACCACACGGTTTCCCTGCAATCGCTATGTTCCCCCGCGCGATTTTCGTAGACGCCGCTTGGAACGAATGTGTGTGGCGCTTCTTGCTCAATGTTGCATCATCTTTGTGCCAAACAGGAAAGACAAAGGACAAACGAAAAAATGAAAAAAAATAATCTTAAATACTCGTACAAAGTATACGAAAATAAATCCCTGAAGAAAAATTATGAAAACAACGCTGGAGGACGACAGGAAGGGCAAAATGTAAGAACGACAAAACACCATACACGTGCTGAGCGTGACTCTCTGGTGTAAACTCTAACTCAACCTCCTCATATTCGTCGGCCGCGCGTTCTATCTCTCTCTCTCTTTGCTGGCTGCGCGTTGGTTCAAGGTGCTCACCAGACACCATGCGCTCCTGTAATGCGCTTCTGGGGCTAATCGCCCTTGCTACCCTGCAGACCTCGAGTGGTGAGAATCTATTGCCATATGTCTGAAATACGGGTTTAACTGACGAAACCGTACCAGGTATGGCATATGCCGTGTGGAAGTCGATCTCATTGAGAACGTATTTATATTTGCAAATGGCGGAAGATTTGGTACTCAAGAAGTTTAACCGTAACTATGTTTCACACATGAAGCACCGGTAGATGGACGGTGCTCGTAAGACTAAACGTCTAGCGGTTTAGTTCGGCATCTACCCCTCTGCTCTACAGCCAGTGTGGAGGCAGCGTAGCCCGTTTATTTGCAGCAAAGTCACATCGTTGGTGTGAACTTCACGGAAAGAACGTTCAACGCGGAACCAACGTTTAAACTCGTTTGCCAAATATTTTGTTGATGCCGCATCAAGTACTACGGAATCAGAAACGGCTGGCTCCACCAGTTCATTGTTTTGGAAACGTTGGGTTCCGTGTTCAACTTACCGTGGTGAATCCGCATCTCTGCTGTCCGTTTGATTTGTATGAAAATCGGTACACGCATATGAACAGCCCAAACCACATGCAGCAACGGTCTTCCCGGCGTGCAATATGGAGACACCGTCTGCTGCGAACTTCAGTGTGGGACCTGCGGAGGGGCAGGTTGTGCTGACCGGCCGGGCGGTAGGGTAAGTTGATATATGTTCTCTATTTTTCTCCTGAGTATCGCGCTACTAGAACCGCATGCAGTTTGACGTAGACCGCCTCAAAAAGGGGGGATGTCTCGAGCGTGAAATATCAACTATTTTTATGCACGTCCCGGCAAACATACCCCCAAGAGACGTCGACATCAGACAGCTCTACTGACAAACGTGTGTCGCGCTATTTACTGTGTTCGTAGGGATCCTGCTGCGAAGGAGATATAATGTACATGGACTCCAAGTGCAGCGCTACCTCGACGGCCCCATGCATCATCGATGATGGTGGGTCGCGTGTACATGTACCGATAGCCGCACGAGCTCAATTCCTATGTACGGTTGGAAAATGCGTTTGTCTAACTGCTACGTGTTGCACCTCGACCATTCCAAATACACGGTTTGTTGTTGGTTGTGAGCTTCACCTGTTCGGGTGAGTTGCTTTGCGCTGAGGGGAGATACCTTGGCTGCTCAATGATGTACGGTGACGTATCGTCGCTAGCCATGCAATGGTGCTACGTACGGTGGGGGGACTACACTATTTGTTTACTGCCGGCTTTTGGTCACTCAGGCGAGTGGCTCTGTACTACACTCGAAATCACACTTGAAAACATGTTGGCGCAGCGTAAGAAAAAATCCGATGGTGGCACAAATTGAAAGAGTGACGATGTGTCGAAGATCTGTCTCTGTGAAGAGAGATGGCAGAGGTGGGACCGAAGTGTCTGTGGAGATCACTTGTTGTGAAGAAGAAGAGTCATGGTTCGAGAAGGCGAGTTTGTGGCCNNGGAATGGAGAGGAGTGATCGAGATGAGGGCTTCCTCCACCACTTAATCTCGGTATAATGCCTATGCTACGGACAGTCATACTCTACGGTAGCCAGTACTGTTACTTACAATATTCCCGAAAACGTTCTAGTATCGTTCTAGCAACGTCCTCAGCATCGTTCCTGATGGTGATTCTTTGGGCATAAAATAAAGGGTACTACGAGCAACGAGTATGACAAGCTCGTAATCTATCCGCATTTTTTATTTACCCGAATATCTAAACTAAGATAGTCATGTACTCGTATCAGTGTGTAGTGACTGCACATCACCATACGTACATATGGATCTTAATTTTCATACACCAAAACAAATCGCGAAACCAATAAGCTCAAACGCTACAAACTGCAAAGTAGAAGATTTTCTTTCACACTCGAAACAAGAAGTGTGTCACTCGGCCCTAGTGGATCTGAACAAAACATTAAGGACACAAAGGTGAACCCCCAACCGTAGCACTAGTCAAAGCTTCTTTTCAAGCACATTGTGCAAGAGGCCTTTTCTGGCAGTCGGCTTTTGCATTTTTTTAGTGCTCGGTACTTGTCTCTCGACGCGTAACCCTGCTTGGAGTATAATCCCGTCCCTCGTCTAAGAAGGTAATAATATGGTGTCACGGCGTACTGTGGTATTTGGCTGTGGGCCTCTGGTGGTGCGCAAAGGCGTCAATAGAGCGACGGTATCTTGGTTTATATCAGTTGGTGATGTCGTTCCGACGAAGCAGCAGGCACAGAAGGGAGGTCAAAATACACGTGGGATACGTAGTCGCTGAAACAACAAGCATGGCCAACTCAATGCCTTACGTCTCCCTGAATCCGCATGTATGCAGACGCCGTCGTTACAGCGTGGAGACGTCGCGGCGAACATAATTGTCAAGCTCACCAATTGTCATAACTTAGTGTCAACGTTTGCTTCCCTTTTGTTGCTTGCCACACGACACCACGGGTCTTCCTCTCCATGGCAACAACCATACCTCCCGTCAGGTACGAACTGACCCCGAACGTCGCATGCCTAGGGGTGAGGGGTTGTGTTTTCGGCTTTGATGAGGAGTTGGGCGAGTACGGTACCGCAGGCACATCGGCAACCTGCACCCGTCCACAATACCGTTTGTAGACTGGATGATGCGGCTTCGCTACCCTGAACGTCGATTGACTGTTGTTCCTCCACGGTTCGGTAGAGTATAGTTGGGGGTTGAAATCGCGGGGACATGTGTGTGTTGTGACATAACGCTTTACGTGGGTTTGATATTTTGACGAGCGAGGCTTGGTCGTTATGACCAATCTCTGCAAACAACCTTTAAGGAGACTTGCTTGTGGGTCGGTGTGTAAACTGACTCCTTCTTCTGCTTTTCGAACTATTCTCTCGTCGGCGCCCCGTCAACGACTTCGTCTTCATGCCTACCCCAAGAACGCCACCTTTTGGTATAAACAATACCGGGTATTCCTTTGGCTAAATGTACGAGACAACCAAACTGCGGTTTACGCCAAACCTTTGGGGAAACACGATACTTTGTGTACAAACAGCGCCAGGGTGCTACTGTAGTTGAAGTTACGCGGTTCCTGTTAGTTTTTACTGAATGATGCCGTTTTAGTTGCATTAACGTCGGCGCAGATGGCACCTGTCCAGTATTAATATTAGTGATAAGGTCATTTCTTGGTTTAAGAATATACTAGACGCTCCCACGGAATGCTGCATGGTGCCGTATATGAATGACGTACATATTTAACACCGTTTCTGACATACCCATATGATAACCTCCAGACGTAATTCAAGACAGCAGACTTCAGCATCTGCCAACAGTACTGCGGGAGTTTGAAGTAGTGTTTCTTCCTGGCTGATGTAATCGTCTGCCGTTACTTATTGGAGTAATCGCTTGAATCTCACTACGTACGGGTTAAAATCTTGGCGGGAAACACCGACACCTGCGGGGAAAACAGTGCTCATTCGCCGATTTGGCCGAGTACGTACGACAGTCGAAGAGTCATGACTGAAAAAACACTTGATTTTGCAGTACGCCATACCGCCGTCGGCAAGGCGTGAAACGTCGTTGATTCCGACGCCCTAGACATATTGAATAATCGTCGTTTCAAGCAGTGTTGCTAGTCTCTTTGTGTTTTAATTTTCATGCTGAGACTGCGTTCGACTGTTGCTGTTGGTACTGCGTTCGAAAAGCTAGGTTCCTTGTCGAATTTATCGCTCTAACAAATCGATTTTCCCGAACTGTAACACGAACCGCGCAGTGTGCCCTAACGGGGCTGCCGTGTGCGATGATCCGCACATGCAAGGCCTCCGCGGCCAGAAGATTGATTGGTCTGGAGTCGACGGTGGATGGTACAATCTGGTCAAGGACGACGCTGCCAGCCTCCATGTCAATGTTCGTCTTACCGCTCCTCTGCCCGATGAGTTCCCTGACCGCCAGCTGGTCACAGGCCTGAGCGTTTTATCGGAGGGGCACTCTCTCGTCATAGAGGTGGAAAACCCGTATGACGTTGACACCATCGGCTGCCCCCGCGGGACCTCGCCCTGCCTTGCCGACGGCGGACTGCGTGCTGTCGTCGACGGCGAGGAAGTAGAAGGCCTCTTTCGGTTTTCTAGGGATGCGGACGTGGCGGATGGCATCACAATGTCGGCATCGAATCTGCCGGCAGAGTGCCGTCAGTTTGGCGGCGACAAGATTTGGGCCCGCATGTACGACGAAATGCTGCAAGGCACCCGCGTGCTGGCCGCCGAAGAAAAGTTCGAAGACTGGATCCTTCGCTTCGACGACATGGCGGCACCCAACTGGTGCAAGCAGTACATCGCAAACAATGACCTTGCCGATTTGCAGTCCATCCATGCCGTCTTTAAGATCGTCACACCAACCGTCACTGTGCGCCTCAACGTCGGCACGAACTACCAAGGCGGCGGTGACTTAGACTGGGATGGCCGTGTATTGCCCGACTTGGAGTTCTGGCAGATGGACGTGTGGCTACACGGATTGTCCATCGAAAACGAGGCTTTGTCCGGAATCCTGGGCGAAACGGCCCGCCCGGTGCTGGACGAGGACGGCCGCCCGGTGATGGAAGGGTACGAAGCGTTCCGCGGGACAGTGGAGGACTACCGCGTTTCCGGCTCTCTGGGTACCAACTTCGCCCTTCTCTACAAACTCTAGGGGGCAAAGTTTAACCTAGAGTGGCAGGAGTTCCGTCGCCCCGGTGGTCTAGTCGAAAATCTCGAATGTTCCTAGAGTCGATGCCATGAGTTCGACTTTCGGTATTGAGTTCGTATTTCTCAAATGGCACCAACGGTCGACAGCACTTGCTGTAGCGTGCGTAGGTCCAAGTCGACGAAGGAGTAACATGTTGAATACTCATTGTGATATAATAACAAGGCATATACCGTAGCGAGGAGGGGGGGGCGGAGAAGAGTACACTATGTGACCCTGGGTCGAAGTTAAGACTAGGAGAGAGCGGGTGCGTAAGCGGGCGATGATAACACATAGTATGGGGAAAACAACAGATACAAAAGACAACATGGGATGGAGAAAATTGAACAAAAAATATCGTGAGATGGAACAAACAACTGAAACAAAAGGTTCTCATTAAGGTTTCGGAATCCATTAAGGTTTAGGAATCTATATTCTCCAAACAGCCAGGAGAGCCAGGAGAAGACCTGATGTGGGCTCGGCAAACGCTGGGTTGATACAATAAGAAAGCAGTTCAATATTGACGTATAATCCTTCAGTTTCTAAACCAGTCGACACGTTTGAACGGTCAATACGTATAGAGTGAGCTGCCATGTACTGCTATCAGTCGCAGTTTGCATTGCACCATTTACATTTTTGTTCAAGCATGTCGTTGCATCATACTAACGGCAATACGTGTGTACTGAAGTATTATCGATGATGACATATAACGGATCATATGAGTCGGTTCTGTGCGATTNNAAACAGGCACGTGTACCTGGTTTCGAGGGCCTCGCATACACGTGAATCGCAAGCGCAGACGGTGGTTCTGGATTTCTGGTGACTGGAGTTCTGAAGTTTGTCGTTATACGAGGACATACCGCAGTAGGTAGGTGAGTAGGCGGGGCTAGTGATGTGGGCACATGCAACAAGAGCTTTGCCGTTAACGACAGGCAGAGTTTCCGATGGTCCGCAGGTTGATGTCGTTTTCGGAAATTGGCATGCAGGGGTGCTGGCGACATCACAACAGGTCGTTGCTTAACAAGATGCCTCCACGAAATCGCGCGTTGGTGACGCAATGTTTGAGAATGTTCACCTACGGTTGGCCGAGCAGCACCTTGCTTTTTGTTTCGAAAAACATTGCATCACATGCTGAGTTTCATTCGAAACCATCCGTGTTTCGTTGGTTACTATGACGTTGTGATGAGCGTGTAGTCCTTTCTTTTATGTGTGTTCGTTCCTGGGTATTTTAGGGTATCTATATCGCTGGTCGGAATGGGGAGGAATACTTGAGGCAATTGGAGAAGGCATTGCGAGGTCACCCTGGGTACGCGGGCGTCGACCAATACTTACACGCCAAAAGGGCTCGCCGAATGTCTTGATGAGTTCCGTCGCTCCCGTTGGCTGTTCCTTGAATACGCACAACGCACAGGGGGGCCGATTGCTACAGTAGCTCAAGTAGAGGTTTTTTTTTTTTTTTTACTTAGTGGTGGGCATCTAGCAGAGGGGCTGCTTTCTATCAGAGATTCGCTGCTGTTATGCTCTTTTCCAGAAAGGTGTGCAACAGGGGAACCATTGTTGTCCTGGCAGAGGGAGGTTTATGTGAAGACGGTGAGACTGGTTTCGCTTCAAGGTTTTACCAGGATACTCTGGTTTGATGGGTCCCCCCTTGATCGTTGTTACCGCTGTCTAGATGTATTTGGGAGATATATACGTACGTCTTGCAACTTGGATTGAGACAAATGGTACGTACACATCGGGGTTGCCGTTTTACCTTTGCAATTCCTAAATCCGGAATTCATTGCCGTGTTACCTCCAAAAATGACTTCACTTGTGCGCGACCTGTCGTGTCTTACACCGAGTACTCGCAGGGGTGTTTTTTGTGATGCTGCGGTTGCTGATGTTGGTCTAAGGAGACCCGGGGNNGGCGGTTGACAAGTACACGACACGAGTCATCTCTGCCATGATGACGATCTGGATCTGTAATAGAACATTTACTGTTCGTGTGTGTGAGGGGAGACGGTGACATATACTAAAAACCTGCTCACTCTGGATCTGCGATATAACGGCTCTACTCGTAGGTGTGAGTGGAGCCGGTAGCATAATGCAATGCGGATCATACCTCGGTTCTCGTCCACTAGGACTTCGCGGGAAGACGATTTCCCATGGTCGAAATGACACATGTGTGGCGGTGTACGAACATGTAACGCCTATTCTGGATCGCAGTCCTCTACGTGTACGAGTACGAGTGTGAGCCATTTGTGCGAATTCCACCATCCGATCACTAACCCCGACCTCAGGAAGAGAAGGCAGAGAAAAAACACCCTCCCTCTCTTTATCCGTGCTCTGCCCCCTTTCAATCAGGGTTGTGAACCGAAAACCGAAAGTCGTTTTTCTCGGTCGTTTTGTCTCGGATTTCGGCAATCGCACAACCGACGTTTAGATTTATGCATCTTTCGAATTGCGCTGTACCTATTTCATTTTCTGTGGCTTGAGAAGCAAAGCTGCTGGCTGTCTACGGAATTACTGAAATCTGCGTCATGTCCACACGTCGTTTGCTCATAAACGAATCCCTCTCCCTATACTGCCTCGGTTCTGCTGTACGCATTCCCGGACTTCCGAGATACCGGATGATCCCGACACCATTCTACTGTACTACTCCTCCACACCCGGCGGTAATCCGGGACTTCTGCAGCTTAACCCATACAGTATATTGACTTGCCTTTCTTTTCAGACCCTTGGTTGTCGCTAGTTTACGAGACACATGTACCGCATCGTCTCCATCATTACGGGTGTAAGCCTTGTATGCATCAGACTCCCGCCGTTCTTCTCGCTGTATGGCTCGTGCCGCTACCAGAACGAGCGTCGAGGCGCTCCCTATTGTGAGCGAGTGGAGGACATACTCTTTGGGGATATGCGCCGATTTGTTTACCGCCTCTCTCAGTCATCTCACCGCTTGACCGTTTCACCAACCTCTTACTTGCCTGCCTATACAGCAGTACGAGGAAAGTTGCGTGTGTTCAGGTAGCGAACAATGGCGTAACAGTAGTGCCACCAAAAGAACAACGGCGCCGCCACCTTCATCCAGCACAGACCTGGCACAAGTATACTCGTGATATCATGGTATATACACGTCCAGGCTGCCAGAAGTACACATGAGTATGTACGAATATGTACCACTGAATGCGAGCACACGCTCTCGGGTGCAGTGGTTACGGTTATCATAGTATCTCTACTTTCTCTCGAGGGGAGTCCGATGATCCTTCATTTCCGCGATCTGTCGTGCACATGTGCTTTGGTCATCATATCATATAATTCCTCGATATCTCGTGCGCATGTGTTCGATCGTCACATCATATACCAGGTATAAGTTTCTTCTTCGGACGTACGCGAAGTGACACCAGCCTCATTGTATTTTCGTATGAATTGTTAGTGGAAGGAGCTTGGAACATACATTGCAGGGAACCACAGCAGGGGTTGATATCGACTACTCTTGCTGGTGATTATCCGGGTGTTGTATGTTGGCTGTTTGCGACCGATGGATATCGATCTCAGGTAGAGGCGGCGCGGACAGCAGTTAGGCTGATCCGTGATGATGCTGCATCGGTCTGGTGTATGACCGATCAGATTCGCACAATACGTGCTGGCAGATAGGCTTCATAGGCGCTCTCCGAGCCACACATGGATATTAACACCTCATAGGGGGATTGAATCCCGGGTGGCTGTGCGGTTGCT
>JAXFYO010008537.1:0-10698 GCA_034768055.1 Saccharina latissima
GTAGCAGCACATGAGACACAAACAGCAAACAAAAAAGCGAAACACACACAGCAGCAGTAGCAGCAGCAAAGAGAAGCATCGGGTGGGCATCAGGACATTTGAGAGAAACATCGGGTGGGTGTCAGGGAAAGGAAAGGAGCAACGCGTTTCGTCAGACAGACAAGACAGACAGACAGACAGACAGACACGGTCAGCTTTGTAGAACATTTAGATACGAGTACGTACGGAAGGAAGTTGGGCTGCTACTAAAGTCAATCAAGCCCGCCCCATTTCTACTCGATAACTGCTGCACCATCAAAGCAGCAGCAGCAGCAGCACCCGTTGGCCGTCCAAAAATCATTCCAAATACAGTGCCACGCCCGTTGGCTCGTTTTCTCCAGAAAGCTTGTTCCCCCCCTCCCTCTTCTCTCTCGTTTCGTATCGAGGTGTGTACTCGAGTACATACTGGAGGTGGCGTGCCGAATAACAGAACCAGCCTCCTCTAATGGAAGCATTCCAGCATGCTACGTACACAACCGGGAGAGNNAGTGTACCGTGCGACCCAGTAACCTTGCTGCACAGCAACAGATAAGAGCAGCAGGGTGCAGCAGCTACTACTGTGGGTATCTCTTGAGGGAGTGTGACAGGTGAAACGCTTCCGTGACGATGCCAACAGAAAGCCGCATATCGATATCTATCTTTTCATCCCATTTCCGAACGTTCCCATCTGTGTCTCCGTCTCTTCTCCAGTGGAAGTTACGAAGTTACTCTTTGGCTCACCAGATGAGGCTAGCGCCGAAGCCCAAGAGAAGGCATGCCAGCAGCACGGAGGCAACGCTCAGCACGAGGTACTGCTTGGGGCAGTTCGTCTTCTCCTCCGCCTTGCACAGGACGGGGTACTTCCCGAGGTCGCGCCCGAACTTGTCGAGCAAAGAGTGGAGCTTGTCCATCTTGTGTGGAGCTAGATCAGCGTTCGGTCACGCGTGGTAACGAGCACACCCCGAGATGTTCTTCTTGGAACGAACGAACGAACGGAGAGAAACAAGAAAGAAAAAAACTGCCTGTGCTGTGGTCGTTTCTGGCACTGCAAGAAGGGCTGTGCTCGAGCGGGTAAAGAAGAAGAGGCGAGAGAGGCAGCAGAAGAACAGGCGCGAGCGGCAGCAGTGAGGGGTCAGGGGGCGGGGACAGGGTGTGCCAATCTCTAGAAGGCGATTGTGGGGCGGGCGGGATAGTCACTGATTGGTACACGGGACAGGCGTGCCACTTGGAGAGAGCGGAGAGGCGGTTCGTTCCCCTGCCCTCGCCCACAGTTCGTTCTCACTGGCAGTAGAAAAAAAAATAGCCTTGTTCGGTCGGGCTAAATAAAATAGACCACACCTGCGCCAAAGCAAGCGCAGAGCAAGGCTGTGCAGCTGCAAGGGGTCCTAGTGGGTGCGCTCGGCGTGAGTTCTCGTGGCCCTCACCGTGAGTCGGAGACGAGGAAGGCAGAATCGCTGGTGAGGTGAGGAAACACGTTGCCGCGTCGATATCATGAAGGCGTGTTTATTTGTGGAATATAGGGGACAGGGGACATCATAGCCTTTTCGTGACTGTGAGTTTCCAGTATACGTTGTAGGCAGGTAGTGGATTACGGACGACCCCAGTGAACGAGCTCGAGATGGCCTCTAGATTCAAGCGCCAGCGAGGTGAGGGCGAGTTTGAGGACGATAGGCAGGAGCTCCCCCGTCTCTCCGTACGTGTAGTCGTAAGAGAAAGTAAAAGCTAAAAGGTTGAACTGCGACAGGTGAGCAGTTAGAAGTCATGCCGCATTGTCGGAAGGAAGTTTGAGTTTGAGAGCAAGCCACGAGGTTTTCAAACGTTTTATGATACAAAATACGTACACGGCGGTATGTACGTGCAGTTGGCAGAAAATAACGTGCTTGCTCTCGTATATATGCTGCGCTGCTGCTGCTGCTGCTGCTGCACCATTCACGCAGCTTGATCGAGGGCACGTCCTTGTGGTAAGGGTCCTTCAGCCGAGGTCATCCCTGCTGCTCGTCAGTCAGCAATTAACTTTCGTTGCTGTGTTCTTGGTTCTGTCGGTGAAAGAAACAGAATAACCGTTCTGCTCTGGTGATGGCATTTTTACTATTTGCGTTTGATGGACGGAGTATGGCTCGGTCATTGCTGTCGGCGGTCGGCGGGTACTCGCACAGCAGCAGTACGGTATGTATACGTACCGAAGCGTAGCACATCTTGTAGCAGCAGCAGCTCTAGTTGAGGTTTACTCCATGCTTCAGCGTCTCAACAACAATGGTTATATCGTGGGTGTGCATCAGTTTGGCAGAGCGTGAGAGTTGAACCAAACTCGTACACAGCAGCAAAATAATTACCAGCGACGTGTACGTACGGTATACACGGGATGCCTGGTACGTACGTATCTCGTTCGAATGTGCCAGAGTGTCCTCGAACCTCAAAGTAGCAGCAGAGTAATACTACGAGCAGGACACGGAAATGCAGGCAATCGTGCAAACACCGCCCGCGAGACGTCCCACCACGAGGACGGTTTCTGTGCTATCGAGAAATCAAAAGGTCTCAAGATGCTTCGTACGACAGCTTTAGTCTGGTACACACGTGTTCGCCATCGTGTGGCACACACCAACGCTACCACGTCCAGTACGTGCATATCATACTTGAAGTGTTCGTATATATGATACGTACAGCAGGGGCGTGCAGACGGGGCCTGGCCGACCTCCCTCGCGGCGGCCGTGGTTGCTCCCGCGCGGACCGCAATAATCTTGAAAAATTGTATTGGGATACTCAAGGGATACTTGACATCTTTACATTTGTAGGCGTACGCCGGAGACGGTACGTCTACCAGTAAGCCAGGTACCCGCGGGTCGTTTCCAAAGTTTATGCGGAAGGTGGCGGTTGTTGTGCCAGCGACAGCACGGCGAACAAGAAAACAGCAGCTTTCGACAGCCTGTGGTAACGTTAGGATGGGGTGATGCGTGGTACGTAATGCAACCGTAGTATACGTATACGGCAGCCGTACGCGAGGATGCAGGCATTGACATTATCGTAACATCTATTAATAGTTGAGGATTAAACTATATTCTGCATCGCCGAGGCTTATAACCTGTTACAAACAAGTACCGGTATGACGACTATTAATAAGGACCCCGCAACTACAGTATGAAACAAGCAGTAGCTCTGTTATTACGAGCGTACCTCTTTCTTCGAGTGAACGGACGACGTTAACAAGAGGTGCTGTCGGTCGACCTGCTCGCTCTGTCTACCCCCTTTCCCCCCCATGCCATGCCAAAACAGCCAAGGCATCAAAGCCCCCGCCACCGTCTCCGGCGTTCGGCGACGAAGATGATTACCTATCGGCATCGTTTGTTGCTGAGAAGCCTAACGCACCGCGCGGGAAGCGAACTCTGCGGACCGATCCCGAGCAGGGCAGGGGTGAGTGGAATACCATGGCAATGGGGGGAATGGGGTGTGTGATGTCGTGAAGGGAGGTGTGTTGATCTCTGTCGCACGAATATTGCAGTTTTACATGGTTCTCGCTACGAGTTGTGCTCCCGCTGTAATGATACCTGGGTAGGTATCATCGCGAAGTCATGGTCTCGTCAACGTAAGAGTAAGAGGTTCCGCAGCTGGAGATTCGCGTTCAGCCGTTACGCCTGCACTGCCGTCGATTTGTAGTCCTGGTTGCGACGGAAGGCGCACACTCCAGGGTCATTGACCAACAGGCGAATATTCCCACAGGTGCCCGTGGTGATAATGTCTGACCGTAAAGTGCGACGCTTGACTAAATTATGTGGTTGTATGCGTTCCGGCCGCACGCCGCAACCGTGTTGTCCCCCGCCGCAGTCCTTTCGAAGAAAGACATCGCCAAGAAGATGGAGGCCAGACGAGAGGAGGGGTTACAGCAGAAGATAGGAGAGGTGTGACCCGGGAATCGTGACACGCATGCTATCTGCCGTAGCGCCGGCCTTGCAGTGAAGAAGGATGTGTGGCCATTGCTCTACTTTGCTTCAAGTGTCCGCACACAAGGAGGAGCGACACGATGATACGCTTTCAACACCACGACAAACACGAACACAACGAAAAAAACGTGTCCATTTACGTCATATCCGCGCTCTAAAGTCGTCAACTACGCACAAACATCTGCCGCAGCGCATACGGAGCCCGACGATCCCTTGAACCAGATCGGCGCGGAAGACCGAGGACGACGTTAAACGCGCAGAAGAAAACATATCCTCGCCCCTTGCTTCCTCCCCATGGTATCCCGATCATTGCTCCGACCCCTCGTACGGCAGCGTGCGTCGCTAAACATCGATTTCACCGAGCGATATGGCCCAAAGCGCAAATATCTCACCACACAAGTACCGTACGTATGACGACCCCAAGACACCTCCCCACCCATCCCGTTTCTATCGCATGGTCGGTACTGTGATGCGCTCCCATGGCAGGAGAATGCGGGCTTTAAGCTCCTGATGAAGCTGGGATACAAGGGAGGGGGGCTGGGCAAGGACGGGGCCGGCACTGCGAACCCTTTGATGCCTGAAGTGAAGCAGGGCCGAGCGGGGTAAGTGGCAGGCCTTCACGCATGCAACCTATGATGGTGTTGAGGGGAAATCATAGATCGCCCTCTGGTGGGGAGGCAGGGAGCGAGGGAGGGAGGGAGGGGAGGTGCTCCTTGAGAGGATATCGTGTGAGACTGTTTGAGAAGGAAAGAGCCTCAGCTTTGCGCCATTTGCGCGGTCGCTGGCGAGTAGGCAGGCCTCCTTGAGCGAAGTAGAGCCCTGATGCAAAAATCGCCTGCACCGCCAAGAAGAAAATGGTTTTCTATTTGGAGGGTGCATGTATAGACGACGTGTTTCTTTGTTGTACATTGTCTCGGTTTGTTTTTTGCGTCGCAGTCGCCAAATACCCGAACTTCAGGCGTACCGAGCGTGCTTGTAACTGCCGCGGTGCTGCTGTAAAGCTAGCAAAAGCGACGGCGCGGCTGGTGCAGCGGCCGTCGAATGTGACATGTGGCCACCCTACCATNNCTCACCATCGGCTGAATAGTGCTGCTGCTGCTGCTGCTGTCTTTACAGACTTGGAAAGGAGTCACAAGCAAAGCGAAGAAAAGAGGAGCAGAAGGACCTGGCTCAGAAAAAAGCCGCGCGGGATGCCCAGCAAGAGGTGAGTAATATTGCTGTTTTTTTAAATGGAAACAAAGAACGGCCTGCCCCGGAAGATATCGGCGCGAACTGCCCACCAGGAGGTAAACATCATCCTTAGGCAACGTAAAATAAAGTTATGAGCTGTACAACCGAGACCAGTTAACAGGAAGCAGCAGAGACCCCCTTGTCTTGCTCCCCCATCATGGCGATGGTCCGGCGGTAAACCAGTGCATACTTTTCGCATGGGCGCAGGCGGTGGAGCATCATATCTCGCACCGCTGCTATATATGTCTTGACATTATCTTGGCCGCAACCTTGCTGCAACGTTCCCCCGCGCGTGACCAACAGGTTCAGAGGCGAGAGCATTTTCGATTGTCCAAGGCTGCCCAGTTCGTAGACCGGCGACTGCAGCAAGACCTCAACAGGGCGCGAAGGCTCGTGGAGAGCCTTGGCGAGCCTGAAGGAAGGGCGCGGTAAGAGTAACCTATGATACGATACGAGAGAAGGAGGAGTTCGTATTGTGGTTGGCGTCTTCCAGCGGGGGTCCCGGCTCGGTCAAACATTCAAATTCGAAACAACTTATGCGAAGGGGTGGGGAATCACGGCACATCATATGGCCGCACTCCTGCATATAGCGTTCCTGCTCCCTCAACACAGACTGTATACCCCGCCCCCTCCCCCCCGCTGGACTCACCCGTGTCGGCTCCGCCGCTTCTTTCGCCTCCGTAAGGTCCATCATGTGGCCCGATGAGGAGAGCTTAGAGGATGCCTTGTCCGACCCGTCAGGGAACAGCCACTTCAGTAGAAGCTGGGCGGACGGCGAGCACGAAAGTCGTGAGGGCATGACGCAAGAAATAGTAGCATCTCGATCAGAAGATGATGCTGTAAAGAACGAAGGCGCTGGAGACGCGAGCGAGGGGGGGCGAGGTGCCGGTGGGGGGCTTCGCGAGGAGTGGGAGATGATGACCCCGGACGAGAAGGTGTGTAAGCTTTTGAGAGGATTCGTGCTACCAGGTACCTGGTGCGTATCGATCCAGAACTGCCTTTGTGTAGCCATGTTGTTGTCCTTGGAGCTCGCGCGGCGACGCAATATTGTTTTACGAAGATATTGTATAATACAAGCCGGGGCTTCCCGCTCCTTTTGTGCACACGCTTTGCATGTCCTCGAGGACGAACCACACGCGGACGACAAATAACGTAAAAGCGTGTGCGTTTTAACTCTGCCTTCCCTTCGATGTAAGAAAAATGTGTGTATACGGTGTGCATCATGAATGGACGTGTAACATTACCCCGACGTCGTTTTTTGTGACATTTCCCTGTTTGCTATCTCCCCTCTGCTCTCCAGCTGTCAGCGTGCCTGGCATACCTTCGGGCAACCCACTTCTACTGCATGTACTGCGCGTGCAAGTACACAGGATCGAGAGACTTGCACGAATCCTGTCCCGGGCCAAGCCGCGACGACCATGACGAAGAGGAGCTATGAGCCCTACGACGTATACGCTCATGAATGGTGTACTTTGCCGTGTTCGATTGGCACTTGCGCGAGGTACTTGGATGACGTGGCTTGTGTGTCAGTTGGCTGTGGCGGTGATGCTTACCGGCCGCAGGCGGCCCTTCAAGTGGGACCAGACTGCAATTTCTCTCGGAAGGGGCAGCACCGGCCTTGGTCCGTCACTGCGACTGCTGCAGGGGCGTTTTTTTGTCTTTGCCGTACGAGTAGATGTGTTGGGTGTGCTCTTTCTCGTAGCGTTGCCTGGACCGAAGACACTCCTCAAGAAGAACAACGCTACTCCCTTCTCCAATTAACCCAGTTGCTCAACGACATCCGTGCCCGTTGAAACACTTTTTGCGCTCCCCGCTGTCTACCCACACCATTGGCACAACAGCATCGCATTTAGCCAGACACTATGGTTGACGGTCGACGTTAGCGTCGGTGCCGTTTGGAGCCGTTCGTCGCAACGGCTTTATCACCATACCATTTTAACCTGAACGGTATGTCAGGGAAGGTACTGTTGTACGGTATCATAGGTACTTATGTACCTGGTAGCCCTGAAATATACATTTACTCCGTACATTTTAGGCTCTGGCGCGTTGCGTGGTCCCTCGGGTAAGACGAAGGGCGTGGGTGTGTTTTTACATCACACCGTTATCTACCCCCGTTGAAGGCCAGTACACCCAGTGTCCGTGCTGATTCTTCATCCTAGAGAGATACACCAGTTATCTGGTCTCACGAACTACGAGACAGAAAACAAACATGCGCGTGCCAAACGCATTGGATCCGAAATCAGGACACATGAGCCAGACACCTTGCCGGCACACAGAAGCCAAGAGTACATCAATAGTAGGCCACAACCTTCCAGATCATGCTACAGTACCATACACCGTATTTCTTACGAGCGAATGAGAGTTTCGAATTTTGATGCTGCCTTTTTTTTCATGGACATCTTTCGAGCCGGCTGAAGCCGATTTTCTGAAGCGTCCGACGTCCACCAACAACGCAGGTATACCGTTTTTAGGCCTTTTCACAAACCCACAAATTTGACGTCATAACACGCCACAGAACGCCCGCCCAGCCACACGCACCAAGCGTCCAGCCACAGCGAGCACACAGCGTCGCCGTGCGACTGCTGCATCGCAAATGACCACGGAACAGATTTTGTGGACGAGACAGCAACAACTGCCGGCCGCCTTTCCACCAACGCACTCAAGTTGATGACAGTTACAACTACCCTGCTGCGCGAGTTCCTAGCGACATATATATGTACTATCTTATACCACCAGCAATGCCGTCCCTCGAAGACCATGTTATCTTGCGTGGGTTAATGTGTGCCACCAGAGTGCGTACTGGTCTCTTCCGCACCTTCACTACCATACATACGACCGCCACTTCGTACTGACAAGTGGCAACGTTGTGGGAATTTATCATACTCCGCGGAACTTCATTCTACTTTTGTATTCTTGGATCATTTTCAGCATTTCTCGCGGTCGTACGCCGAATTTTCCCCAGCTTAGACGGGTAAAAACTGGGGTCTCTGCATCACGAAAATAAAATTTGTCTCAGTGCCCCGATATTACTGCAATCAACACGAAGTTGTCATGAAAAAAAATCGTCCTTTGATCGCAACAAAAAAAATGTCACGATTATTTTCTACCAGGAATACACGTACACACTACGTATCGTAACCGTGTAATGCTTTCCGCGCTAATGGGTTAACACTACCTGATGTAAAAGCTAATCATAATGCGCAAAACTATCTCCTACCGCTGTGCACCACAATAACTATCTGTTATTCTACCCCTTTGGTGTTTGTTATGGGACCACTCCCTCGGCAGATACTGCAGGAACATCCCCTCATTTCCACACCCCAGGCTTCGGGGACACACTGCTGGCTGGTATAATACATCTTGCGACTGTATTTTCATCTCAAAAACACCAACCAACCGGCGCCACCGGCGGCGGTAGGTAGTACACTGCTTCGCCACGTTTGAGGTTTCAGGCGAAAACCCACCCTGCCCCAGAAACGGCGCCCGTAACACCCTCATATTTACGATTAAAACATAGGGTCTCCTTTGTTCTGCGCTAAGTCTCTGTCGGCAGACGCTCAGCCGAGGCTAGCGCTGTAATGAGACGTTCGTACACAGAAATCCCCTGGACAAAAACGCCTGTGTCGATGTACTCGTTGTGGTCGTGAAGCAATATCGGCGTGTTTCGCATGGGGGAGAACCCCAGAGCCGGGATGCCCAGCTCTCGCAAGAAACGGCTGTCCGTGCTGGCCGGGAAGATCTCGGGCTCCACTTCCACTCCCACATCTTTCATTGTGTCCTGGCGAAAAGAAAAAACGCGCCGGCGATGGCGTGTGGAGACGCAGAAGGATGTGGGCAATGGCTAGGGCTCCTACGGCAACAGCAGAGGGGAAGACCTTTCAGTCCGCAAGGCACGCCTGAAACTACTCCTGTAGAAGATAATTTATGTCTATATGGGATGCAAAGCAGCACGCCTGTAAGTGCAGAGAGCGTCCAATAACAAAAAGCACAACCCGTCACCTGCAGATTCGGGAGCAATGTATGCATACTCGTTCAATGACGCAGCAGCAGCAGGGTAAATACATGATAATGATAGTACAGTGTTCAATTTTCTGCAGCAAACTTTAAGGCGAGACACAAAAAAAAAAATGTGAACCGTGCAGAAGCCAGCCACCCTCAGCACCTTACAAATGACATGATAAAACAAGAGCCCCGAGGAGAAATATTGTTTGCAACAGCAGAAAAAATACACGTGAAACCACGCTCTCCATCAACAGGACATGGCTGGGTGGACGGCGAATGGAAGACCAACGCCTGGGACATCCTTTTTTTTTAACGGTATCATTGGTTTCGTGTGTAGCTTACCAGGAACACACCCCACCACGGGTTCTCCTCGCGGTCCATGGAAGTAAGGTAATGCTCGTTCAAGGGCGTGGTCCAGTCCGCTATTTCCCACGTCACGCCCTCTTCTCGGCACCAGTCGGTAACGCGGGCGCGAAACTCCTCCGTAGGCGTCTGCGGGCTGATGCGAACGTCGAACCCCGCGCGCGCCTCGATAGGGATCACGTTGAGAGCGTATCGGTCATGCCTCTTCTTTCCGTCCTCGCCCACGCCCCCGCCGCCAGCCATGGCAACGCCGGCCTTCAGCATGGTCAGGTTCAGGGTGGTCACGTCTCCCAACTTCTTGGCGCGGGCGTGGCTGCAGCCGCCGCTGTGCCCGAGCGCCGCCTCCTGCTCCGCTCGAAACGCGAGCGCCTTGTCGCAGACAGCCATGAGCTTCTCGACGGCGGTGCCCTTAATGAAGCGGCTGCCGTGGCCCGTCGGCCCTTCCGCCCGAACCATCAGCCACCACGGCGTTCTCTCCCCGTAGAACACCGTGAAGGCGTCTTTCGGATTGGCCAGACCTTCGTCCAGAGCCACCCCGACGGGCTGCAGTGCCTTCCACTCCTCCGAGGCCAGGAGCAGGTTGATGCCGTCCGCGCCTCCGATTTCCTCGTCCGGCACGAAGCTCAGGTGCACCGTTCGCGTGGGGACGAATCCGGCCCGGCGCAGCCTCAGGATCGCCACGAGGTACTGCACGCACACGCACTTCATGTCCTGCGTGCCCCNNAGCATCGCCGGAACGACGTCGTAGTGAGAGTTGAGCAGCACGCACGGGAGGTCTGGCTGGGAGCCGGGCCACTCCATGAGGACCACCGGCTTGCCCGGCGCGTACTCGACGGATTTGATGGATGACAACCCCACCTTCTCGCGAGCATAGTCCGAGATCCACTTGGCCGCTTCGGCGTAGCTGCCTTTTGGCCCTTCCGCGCTGATGGAGGGGATGCGCAGGAACTCTCGGAACGCTTCCTGCGGGGTTCAATCGTTGTCGCGGAACAACGGCACCAAAAGCAGCAGTAGAGCTTACGACATATTCGACGATATTGATTCATTGGTCAACTACTACTGCTGTACTGATGTGTCGATGTTTCATCGGTCAACACACAGCACCAGCACACACTCGTATGTGTACTCTGCTCACGCTTGGCACCCTGGT
>JAXFYO010008638.1:0-12751 GCA_034768055.1 Saccharina latissima
ATCAATGTGGCTCTCACGGGGATGTTGATGGTGTTAGATATGATTCCTACATGTGCGTTGCCTCAACTATTAATAGTTGCCCTGAGGCATCCCGCCGTACTGACTGCCTGAAACGGGGGTGTGGCGATTCCTTTTTCTGCACAGGTTCCGACGCCATGCTCAAGCGAGTCAGTGCTCGTCGTGTGTCCGAGATGCTCGAAACCCTGGCTAAGGGCTCCTGACACCGCGGGCATGACAGCGTTTCCCAAAGGTGCGCTCGCGACGCGGGTTTTCGTTTCCGAAACGAAAATAAAAGCCCCCCCCCCCGCTGGTGTAAGATGAACCCCATGCAGAGATGGCGGGTGTTGTCGAAGGCCGGAAAGACGCGAGCTACGAAATGTGGTGCTGATTGATGTAGCAAAGTTAGGCTCACATATGACTCCGATGATAGGAGACGATGCCGAAATGTCCCTAGTTGGTTATCTCCACGCCCTGAATGTTGGTGCCCCAACGTGTCGCGGAGGATGGTCGACTGCCTGCATGACCAGGTCCCAATATGCGTAAAAACAGCAGCTGAAACAGCTGATGGCGTAGAATGACCGATTTTGTTAGCCCTTGCACGAAGCTTAACCTAACGTTTAAGGCTTTAGCGTTGAGCCCACAAATGCTCGGCACAACCACCGACTTCATCTGTGAGATCCGAAGGGCTAGAATCTCCGGCCAGAACAAATATGTAGGCGTCGTTCGCATGCTTCTAAAAAACGTGCAACGCCGTACCTGTGATTCCGCGGCCATCAGTTTGGAGTAGCCAAAACATATGGATTTACGTTTCATCACGCAATCAATTCACAGCAAGTAGCACATCACGTTACACCACTCCAAGCGGCACACAAGCTATGGACTCTTAGCTCGGCCGCTGCGGCTTCTCGTCATGGATCATGCCAGATACCACGCTGAGAGTTCGTCCAAAGCTGAAAACCGCCGAGCTTCCACCGCCGCTGCCGGCTGTCACTTGTGACACTTCCACTTGTGACGCGACTGTTTCCTATAAGCTCACTTAGACCTGCTGAATCACGTGAATGCCTCATCGCTCCTGTCGACAGGTTGGACGCGGAAACGAAAGCAAGGCAAGAATGCATGGATGGGAGTGGGAGTCAACGTGGGTTTCTGGGATAGGATGCGCCGTATGCCTGCAGGGTGTTATACGTTTCGTAGAAGGGAATACGATTTAGTCTCAGAAGGTTGCATCCACGACGTGCTCCCGTGGTCGAGCAATCGTTTTATTTTACAGGCAGGGGTAGCGCGATAGCCCGTGGTTCAGCGTTTGGGTACTTTTCGAGATATTCCCCCGCATGGTGTCATGTGAAAAGGCTTGATCTGGTACTTGAAACTTGGGTGTAACACACCCGAAGACACAGGAACATACGACGCCGTTTACTTTTCCTCGCGTGCAATTCTCCGACCCGGCTACCGTGCACAAACAGAGGGGGCGGTTTTTTCTGAGCGAACACCGGCTTCCGCTGGCAANNAGTGTTGGACAGCGGGCGAGGTTGTAAAACAAAAGCTCCTCGTAGCTCATTGGTTCTGGTGCGATCAATGTCGATGAAAAAATGATGCCGCCGTTTACGAAGCAGTTCAAAACCCCCAACAAAATGTTGTTGAGTTGTACTATTAATACAACCACCACAGCGCTAGCTTCATCCCCACCTTGGGGGCACGCCGTGCTTTTCACGAAGCACCTCGGCTTCTTTCTGGAAGTGCCTCTCCAGCGACTCAGTAAAGCGCTTCCGCCGGTGGTCGGCCTTAGCCGCGTGTCGCTGCTTCTCCGCCCTCAGCGCTGCGAGCATCTGGGCCTTGCGGTGGCCGGAGCTTTTCTCTATGTCGACAAGCGCCTTTAGACACCGCTCCTCCTCGATGATAGCTCGCTTTTCCCGACGCAAGGCCTCCAGATCGGACGATTCTGTCAATGCCTGAACACAGAACGGTCGGCGTATAACAAGATAATTCGAAAATACGAAAATGCAACCTTTCTTTCAAGTCTAGTACACGAGATGGATGAAGGGTATAACCATAGTTGAAAAATACGAAAATCAATCCTTGCTTTAATTAGAGTGCACGAAATGGGTGAGTTCCTGCTTCTGCTGTTGCTGCTGCCAGCCAGGTGAAGATATCTCGACGTCGCAGTGGTACCGTACATTGGGGTTTTTCTCCATGGTGTCACGACCACCGGCGGCTGCAAAAATCTTCATGGCAGCTCGCCGCGAATATGTATTGACTCATACGCTTAAAACCACGCGTCTTGTATACGTGCACGCGCCTACGATGCGATGCGTGTGGATTGAAAACATTATCGTTACGGCCGTTTGTAACGTGCGCGCGCATGTGGTGTGTATCGGATGCGACATGGCGTACTCTGTTCGTTTATACCTGGTAGAGGTTAACGTTCCTTCACAAAGGTTAAACAGCTGAGCCACTATCATATATGTCAGCGGCTGACTGAGTAGCTTAGTGTTTTATCCTTTTTGAAACGCACACACCCGGGCTACCGACAATCGGTCGAACAACGCGAACGGCACTCGATATATACTGTAGAACATCAGACACCAGACCCCGTGCGAGATGTTTATGAAATAGACGGTGTATCGTACCTGCAAAATGATGTTGTTTTTGGCTTCCTCCCTGCGCTTCTCTCGCAACCTTGCCTGGCGTGTCTCCTCTTTCAAGCGCACCCTGTTCTCTTCGTCTAGTCGTTCGTTCTGTCCGGGCAGGGCGTTGGACAAGCGTTTGGATGGAGACATGGAGACGACGGACTGGCTCTGCGCTGAACGACAACAGAACCTTCCTTACACCCAGACCCACTGACGAAACCACACAACGAGCGGTAACAGTGTGTTTTCCTAGGTCGTCCCCGGCGCAGGGCAACGGGCACGATGATAAATAATCGAACGGAAGTGTACACTTAATCGCGAGAAAACGTACAAATAGCTCGAACCTACGTCTATAAAAAGCTGACGAGAGAAAAACCGTGAATGGTGCGCTCTCGGGGGCGGGCGTACATTCTACATGTGTTACCGGTACTGTACACCGTGTTGTATTTCGTAGGTTCTGATCGTAATAAGGTGTCATGATAGGCAACTATAACTACCCTTTACGCCCGGGCAGGCAAGAACTGTGCACCTCAGCGAGAAGGTTGATGAGGAACGGGCTCCGGTGTGTCTTTTGCTCCCAGCTCTGGACTTTCTTATGCTTGCTCTCCTGCAGTCGTCGCCGGGCCATCTGGTAACAGCCGGAAACGGGTGTGGCACCCAATAAGCAGGGACTACTACTACTGTGCAACGCAAGCGGCATTCGTATATACCATTCTGCCCGGAAATAAAATCACCATTTGGTCTTTGATATGAATACTACGTAAACACGGTTTATATATTCCCGGCCTAAGTGATACCGGTATATGGTGAGACACAGCGTAAGGAGGAGCTGAAGCAGAAGGCACCCCACATGCACTCAAGAGAGTACCCAAACGGAATCACACTCGAGCTGCTGTACGTCGTGATTTTCGATAGCATCTTGGGCGCATCGCTGTTTCGCGTACAGTACTTGTATTTCAGGTCGATTGGTGCACATCGCTATTCTGTCTATAACAACAGTACTTGTAACCCAAATCAATTGCTTCGATATACGGTCGCAGTTGTTCACTTGAGAGAGTATGCGATTTACGCGTGTTTGCAAGGTGTCTCAAAATACTATACGTACACCGAGTACGATTGCATTTGGTAGATCGTTTGAACCATCAGTATTGCTGGTGGTACTTGTACAGTACGTGTACTGTAGTGCGAGTCGCAGCAGGCACATTACAGTAGAGCAAGAGCCATGATTCGAGCGTACTCGTACAGCAGTGAGTATGAATATACTGCTGTCTGCTGTACCCAGTATGTATGAGCTGTATGAAACCCGATATAAATACTCGTACGGATGCACCAGCATCATTGTAGAGCACTACGTATCGCGCGTGCACGAACCAGAAAACTGATGTTCGTGTGATACGCGTACGTATTGTACCTGTAGGAACTTGTACGTCGTACGTACGAATTAAAAGTGCAGCATATACGTATCATACCGTATGATACTCGCATACGTACAGCACAACGATGTTGAATCATACAACAGCAGTCACAGAAGATACGGCGCATACAAGGAGTACCCGGTACGGGCATAGACCATAGACACCCAGACAAGATGCACTTTGCACAGGAGCTACTGGAGATTTCACGTTTAAAGACGGTAGTACCCTCGTGCATCACAACAAACAGCAGCATGTGCCACGCTCGTCGGTGGTACCTTTCGTACCTTGGTCTGGTTGCTAATCCTGTCCTTCACTCTGTCCCGCTCAATGAACCTTCGGGACATGATGCGCGCAGACTCCACTCGCGCCATCGCGCGACGATCAAAGTGTCCGTCTTCCGGCGGTTGCAGGTCTTCTACACTCAGCCCCATCTGGTTCAGCTCATACTCCAGGGCATCCAACGACTCGTCCTCCTCCTCGGCCATCCTTCTTGTAGTTCCTGATTCGTGCTTTCGCCACGAGAGCGCGACTTTGTGTGGGAACGTATATAGGAACCAGGGGGAATAGCAAGAAAAACGAAAAATGCGGCGGGATTCGATGAAACCGTCAAAGTATCTTTTCTTCTCGAACGGCCCTGAAAAACTGAAAAAAGAAAATTCGTACGTAAAGATCTTGCGACGGGCAAGGAACGACGAACGAAGAAAGATACCAGGGCATACGGCATACCAGGCATATACACGCCGACAGCGTGGCCAAGGATTTCAAAGGAGCAAGTCTCGGGAATAGGTATCCAATCCGTGGGTACGTAGATAGCGCCGCTGTGGCAGTCGTACGGGAAGCCTTCTCCGCTGCTACTCGTAGTGTACATCAGGCATGGGACTGTCATATCGGGCGTCACGGATTCTCGACCGCCTGCATAAGGCGATACGCGCTCAAGGTCAACGTGGCCTCGACGAGTTCCGCACCCGCCTCCACGAGCTGTGTCTCGATGGAACGCAGCTGGCAACAGAGAGCAACTTTGCCGCTGCTGCGGCAGCTGGTGGCGACGGTGTCCTGTCTCTGGAAGAAGCAGGAATCCTGTTCAAGGAGCTATGCGGTGGAAGCAGCGTTGTTGGCAATGACCAAAAATGCGTCCCCTTCGCCAAGGTACGTGCCTGCTTGCTGTTTCTATGTACGTAGTCTGTACGTTTGTTTGCGTTGAAATATCGTGCGAGTCGTTTAGGGGATGTGGGTTGAACCGTACCACTGCACATCTTGCGCTCGTTGGTTTATATCATACATAATGCGCTCGTTAATAATTTCCGCGAAATTCGCCAGTTTCTCAAAGACCACTGTCGTCGAATCGATGACGGCGCACAAGGCATCAGCGTTCACGACAATTGTGGTACTGGAATATTCATGAGTGACGCGAAATGTAAATCTCGCCAGGTTCCGCGCAAATACCTGCACACCACGTGGTATCAGGTACAACTTAAAATGCGCATGAACTGTACTGAGTGCTACGTGCCGTACAGTACTATTACGGGTGACCATAGTAAATAGGACCAAATATGGTTAGTAAAAACAGGGAAACACATATTTTTTGTGTAAACCGTAGGTCCTATTTACTAGGGCCCCCCGTAAATAGTACTAATGTACGATATCGCCTGTAGACCCTGCTACATAAGTCCGTGTCGAGCCTCTGCCGCCTACGACACGAGTACAGTACGTAGTACGGAATTGATCAGCAAACAGCAGGTATATGTTAGGATACCAGGTACCAGGTAGGTATATGTTAATGTCTGCTTAGCTACAGTTTTCCACCACGCCCTTCCTGCTACAGATCCTACGAGCGCTGCGGTCTCCAACGAGCCGTCAAAGGGTAGCTCTGGCGCGAGCAGTGTTTGACATGATCGACCAGGATCGAGATGGCCTGCTTAGCTATGACGAGGTGCGCACGTGTGTATGGTATGATGGGTACTCTCTACAGGTATATTTCGAAGCATAAGAGAAGCGAGAGCTGGGTGCAACCATTTGCCGTTCCCAAAACCAAAAAAGGGAGAGGAGAGGAAACCGTTTTTCGCGAGTGGGATTTTATCCCGGGAGCGTCATACGATCGTGTATTAGATTTTGAGGGGCTGAACTGGAAAAGACCCGGGGCGCATAGAACTATCGGCATGGCCAACTGAAGCAAAGCGTTCAGACATAATGCACGTATATACATACCTGGTACAGAGCGTCTGCTGCATGCCCTGATAATATTACTCACCATCGAAAAGGTTAGGTGCCTCACACATACCCTAGTAGATCGGCTAATGTATGCCCTCCTCGCACCGCTTAAACCCGGCAAAAAAAAGCCACGGTGGGCAAGGGGGGGTGGCAAACTGGACGCGTGAACAAGTTCTAAGGTTAGCGCGATCAATAGCAGGCTGGCGGCAAAGGGGTGTATTTCGGGACCCCAAGTTTCTGCAAGAACAAACACTACCAGGTACCACTCCGCCTGGAAATATAGGAACTGTTTGGAATCCATACTATTAATATCAATACTGCGATATCCAAACGGCCCTTCTATTTACGACAGAGTGATAAGAGTGGTAAGGGTCAAGGGTTCCTAAACTGGTAGCAGAGAACGCCAACAACTTGTCGCGCCTGCCTCCCAGCGAAACCAAACAACGCTCTCCGTGACACCCAATGGAACGCCATTTAACCCCTTTAGGCATGCGGNNCGCTACTACAGCAAAAGAGTTAACCAGAGTTGGAATACGGAATCTAAAGTCCGTATACATATGATATACGAAGTAAATATACAACACGCATCGTTCCGTCAACCAGGTGCTCGCTTGCTATCAAGCCGTCAACCACCCGGACGTACGACGCGGAGTAAAGTCTCCCGCGGAGGTTCAGCAAGATTTTTTGCAGACCCTGTCGGACGTCACAAGCGCGGGCCTGTACAGCATCGGAGGCATGCTGTCGTTCCCTGCCTTCCTCGACTTCTACTGCTCCCTCACAGCCTTCACGAGCGATGACGATTTCAGGTGGGGAGCATGGTGATGCCCCTCGGCGTCGCCTCTACCCTGTCCCATTCCCTCCTCAGTATCACTAGGCAGCTCGTAGCCATCATTCTTGTTGTCCACTTATTTCTGGGACGTTGTACAACTCATGGAAGGGTTAGCTCAGGGGAGGGCTGATCGTGGCATTGCGTATTCTGGTGTGATATATGAGTTCACCATGACCCTCCCGCGACAGCCTCTCTTCGCTCAAGCAGAACACCATGCGGTCGTACTTCGATAAGTCTCGATGCTGCCGTTTCTAAACCTACGACCTCAACCCCACGCACCCACCAGGGACGTGATCGTCGTTGTTTGGACCCCCCCGGTTGCCCAGGACGTCGCTTTACACACCCTCGGCGGTGCAGGAGGTCTCGTTGCGAACCTACGATCTCAAATTCTGGCTCGCGGCCTGCCGGGGGTTTCAGCTTTCTGCCGAGGCGTGCGGGATGCCACCGTTGTTGGAGTTGGAAACGTCCGAGAAATTGACCAGGAGGCGTTTCGCTCTGCCGCTGATGCAGCGGGGGCCGAGCTCACGGTAAGCAATATAGGCTAGTAGATTCGAACGCGGTCGGTGGTTCCGTTCGGGTGGATGGCGAGAGGTTGTGCAGTGTTTTGAGCTATTTTGTCCAAGTTTTGCGCGCCATTTTTCGTCCTCCTGTTTGAACATGTGTCCTGTCGTCGACTCTACGAGGGGTGAAGGCGTATAGACTAACTAATGGGCCACTGGTAAAAGAAGGTCAACACATCACTGATAACCCGAAATAGACCTTATAACAATTATTTTTACTGGTACTTTTTTTTCCGTTTTCTGCCCTCAGTTACTTAGCGCCCGAAGGGTAAGTAAGTAAGCCTTGCGAAACCTATGTATGTGTCATACAGTTTTTTTCACTAACGGTGACACTTCGCTTCTACTTTTTCCGCCGCAGTCTGACGAGATGAACCAGGCATTTCGGCATATAGACCGCCGCGGAGTGGGACATATCCCCGTAGCAGACGCCTTGCGTGCGGTGCGCGGTGCGATCAACAAGCGCCGCGAGCTTGCAGCCAACGAGGTGTTCGACTCGCTTCTCTTTGGCGACGGTGGTGGCGGCGGTGGCGGTGGAGGTGACGGAAATGACAACGAGTGCCAAACGCTAGAACCTGCGGTTTTGGCACAGCTCTACCGCGCCGAAGCACACCCAGACGTAGTGTCAGGAGCAAAAACACAGCAAGAGGTTTTCAAGGAGTTCCTTGAGGCGTTTGAAGGTGGGTGGCCCTCGCCCTTACGCTAACTAAGCTCGCTTACAGTTGCTACCCTACACCTCGGGCAATGCATCAATCGAAAACCAGGAATTGTGTCCTCTTGTCCAGCATGCGGGTATCCCGGAACCAAGGCGCACAGCCCCATTCTTTTCGATCGGCTCGATATTGTGAAATGGGGACATGCTAAACATTATCGCTTGTAAGGATTCTCATCTGCGTTTTTCACGTCCCCACACCACCACATCTTTGTCTACAACATTTTCGGTTTCTTAACCTCACCGTGTAACCGAGGGGGGCAGGTGGCGGATACGTTGCAGGCAGGATCACGCGCGCGGAATGGCAAGAGCACAGCTCAAACGTGTCCGCGCTCATCGCTGACGATAGCGCATTCTGTGAACACATCCAGCGCATGTGGGGGTATGATGACGGGCGAGCCGGGAGCGGCGATCCGAGCTGCGAAGAGACACCGGTACGCAACAAGGTAGACCCCGGCGGAAGCAGCAGAAACGGGACCCCGATGAAACCTGACGCCGGTTACTCGAGTTGGGGCAGGGAAGGAAAGGGTGACAGTCCCGTTTGCTGCGGTGGCAACAATGACCCAAGTGACAAAAATAACAGGAGCGCTACCGGGAGCACTGGCCCAAGCCGTCTCCCGCCCCCCTGCGTCCGCGTCCCACGAAAGGCCTGGGGTCCTCAGCCGGTCGGCGAACAGGACCCAACTTCATTTTTAGGGCAACAGAGCGCGACAGACACTGAGGTTGCTGTCACCACGCCCGCAGGTATTCTCGGCCTATTGGGGCGTGCGCGTGACAGCCTTGTTGCGGGGGGGCTGCGCGGGGCGTTTCGACTTTTGAAGGGGTTTAGGGGGGAAGACCGAAGGGGGAGTGGCAAGGTGACGCTGTCGGGGTTCAAGGCCGTTCTTGGGGAGGCGGAGCTAGGGCTGGAGGAGGCGGAGATGAGGATACTCTTCCAGGTGGGCTCAAACTCTCGTCGAGGTGTGCCAGCAGTGCTTTATCACAGTTGGTCACGACTTAAAAAAAAAATCCTCACGATGTGTCAGGAAATACCTTCAAGGTCGTCGAACAATCGGGGAACAGCTGCTGGGTACTGGCACATGCTAATCGCGCGAAAACTTCGATTGGTTAAAAAATTGAGGCCCTACTTGGACAAACCAGACGAATACCAAGTGACGTCGCCACCGGCCAAGCTATTAGTCACACGGCATATATGTTGATGCTCTTAGCCTAGCCATTTTTTTCTTCGTGAAACAAATGCGGCTTGTGTCCATCATGTTGTATGTTCACGCCTTAAGTTTGGCCGCTGTTCGGCGCCGCTTTTGGTCCGTAAGCCCTAAAGCTGAAATTCCGATTGGTATGGAAGCGTTTGCATTGCGTTAGATAATTTAATTATTCTTCTGTAGGAGAACGATGTGTAGGAGACGATATGTATACGTATACTGTACGTATACCTTGTACCAGCTTAAAATAGTGGGGGTGAAATACTAAATAATGAACAATGACGCGTGGCGTGCCAGAGGGGCACCATTTGTTTCATTATGAGGTTATGATACTCACTTGATTATCTCGATTATCTTGACTGTAGTATAGGAGCTCTCTCACTCACCCAACAGCCGACGAAACAAAACATGACAATCTCACCATACGGCGTAGCCTAGGTACGTATGTATACGACGAATATTAATGTAAAACAATACGTAAGGAATGCCTTATTGGCTTATTGGGTAGCTGGTTCCTCAGTTGAGAGGTATACTAATAGTCAGTCAAAAATATTGCCTCATAAGGCAAAAAAATGCTAGAAGGCTCGCGTCTTATTACTAGTTTTTTTTTCGCTTTTAGGAGACGATATGGAAGCGTTTGCATACCCCGGTGTCACTAACGCTCTTTTTTTCGTTGAAACCTCCGCGTACCACCGTAAAACGACGTTTGTGCAGTATTTCGACAAGGAAGGAGACGGAGAGGTACCTTACGAGCTGTTCCTTCGTAGCATCAGGGCCGCGATGCCTAGCCGACGCTTGGCTTTGGCACACCAGGCCTTCGACCGCATGGGTGAGTTTTCGACCGCCCAGCCAAAGCTATTCGTGACATTCCTCGCCTCCAGTGGTGCCGACCACGACGTTGCACATTGTAGATTTTCGTCTGGCGGATCGACGAACGGGTTGAAATTAACCTCGTCTCATCTGAAGCCAGCAGGATGCAATTGTTTTCGTTCCTTTTCGTTCCTCAGAAGTGTGGCGTGGTCGACGAATGCCCACACTTTGCTCAGTTGCCATGTTTAAAACTCGAAATGGCACTTCCTTGCTGCTCTGCACGTCCAGCTGAGAATAGGGTGCCGACTCTTTAATTTTTTCGTAACTTGCGATGCATTTGCCCAAGCCTTCAGTTATATTATAAACCTCACCGATAGGCTGCGATAGGGGTTCGCTATCTTAAGTCCAAATATTTGTCACCGACGGAGCTCCTCAACCATTGTGCCAACCATTGCAACTGAAAATCTACCCAATACATCTATACCTATACCTATATCTACAAACATATGTATCTACAAACATCTAACGGCCGACAAAGTCGAGGTTACGTTTTGTTCAGCGGACTGCAGACACTCGTCATGCCGTCGTGTCCCGCAAAATATTGAATTTTACGGCGACCGGCGCATATATTATATACTACGAAACGCCTGCAGGCTTGACTTTTCCACTTTCCGCTGGTGCTGCTGGTGCATTGTTTATTCGGTTGGTGGGTGAGGTAGTAATAGCGCTAATAGCGTTAATAGCGTTAAATGTACCCCAAGTGAGAAGTACGATAAAATGTACCCAAGGTAGGTGATAGGTGCTATCCCTATGTATCGTGCATAGCAGCCGTCTGCATGCACAAATAATCTTCGCCATCGCGCCATTCTCGACCCGTCTGGCGCACTACCAACGGTGCAGTTCCGTCCCCCCGCACCCCAACCGCCTCTTACCGCGTGTGCGTGCGCATGCACAAGCAGACCCAGACGGGGACGGTTTGGTTTTTGTGGAGGACATTGCAGATGCCTTCAAGGCTGGGGCACATCCCGAGGTCTTGGAAGGGTCGCGCGAAGAGGACGACGTACGACGAGAGTTTCTGGAGTCGTTCGCCGGTAGGTTACCCGACCGAACGAACCAACCAGCAGTCGATCCGTTCATTGATCCACGGGCGGTTAGTTGCGTTCGTTGGTACGATGATGTCGAAGCTACACTCCTCACGTGGCAGATAGGCAGATGGACAATAGGCGCACGGTCGGGAAGGAAACTCGCCCAATAGATAGATTACAGTGTTCGCCCGGCGAGCGCGAGTGTAAGCCTTCAAGTAGCTGCTCTAGCTTGTGGTGCGAACAGTCACGACCTTACTGTGAAACAATTTCATACTTCACATTTCCAGCTAGAGAGGGTGCGACGGTCACCACCTGCACATGGATGACGGAAGCTCCGAGCACTACACGATACAGCCAAAGCCCCGTGTCCAGTAGCTCCGGGTACTACATTATGCATTGCCAAAAAAAAACTTTAATATTGACTATTACGTGGGGCCATAGTAAATGGGACCTACGGTACACACAAAAACCTATATTTTTTTCTATTTTTACTAACAAGTTTTGGTCCTATTTACTATGATGGTCCTCCGTAATAAGCGAAAGGGTAATGAACGCTCCTACGAGTACAGCAGTAGTACAGTAGTAGTAGTACGCGTAGTATTAATAGGAGGAGACTTCTTCTCTGATGAGACTACAGTATTAATATTAATAGTGGTACCCCGAACNNACTATGGTCCTCCGTAATAGTTCCTCATCGACAACCCCCTACAACGACGTGCGCGCCTCTGTGCAGTGGACGACGGTTCGCGCGAACGGTGCACACGCGACGACGTGATCAGCTGGATGGAGCTCGTCTCTTCCTCCATGCCAACCCCTGCCGCCGATTCCCGCTTCGAAAACCTCCTTCGAGGCTGCTGGGGTATAGGACGCGATGGGCACGGTAGCGGAGACCGCGGAAAACGAGCGGATGGGTGTCTCGACGAGGACACTGACTCCTGCCTGGGGGGTCGGTCTATCAACGTTGTCGTCACGCACGCTAGTGGAAAAATCTCGGTGGAGGCAGTTTCGCTAGATTCGGAATCCCTTCGTGGCGGGAGCAGTGAAGAAGCCGACGACGTGCTCCTGTCCAAGGCGCAGGCGCAGAACATTCGGCAACAGCTCGCCTCGAAAGGCGTACAAGCCGTCCATGTCCGGCTCCTCGAAACGGGTACACCCTTGGGGGCTTCTTCTTCTTCTTCGAGAGCCGGAACTACCCGGCTCGCGCAAGACCGGAATGCCTCGGACGGTGGTGGTATTCTACCCCCTCACCGAAGCGGGCACCCGCCCTCGGCTGATGACGTACGAGTTGCGAGGTTGGGTCCCTCGG
>JAXFYO010008899.1:0-13817 GCA_034768055.1 Saccharina latissima
ATTAGTGTAAAACGCACCCTCTCCCAACTACGAATCCAGCCTGAGTCGGCATTCCTGTTTCTTACTACGAGTACTACTGTAAGTGTCTTGCGGTGCCGGCGGAGAAACTCTTTGGTGTGGACTCCCCCGCCCACTGCTCCGCCTTCCTGGCTGATAGGGCTCGGCATGGCCAGAAAACCCAGAACCCCGCCTCGCACATGGTCATATTACACATAATTCCACCCCGCACCTGTCGTATCGCATGCTGCTCAATTACAGGGATAAACGGCGAGCTCCCAAATATGGACCTCCTCAACGCGGCCGTCTTCCATCACGAACGCCAGGGACTTGGCGTTTTGCTGGACACGTGCTCGGGACCTCAGGACGACGGGCCTTTCGCCTGCCCGGATGCGGCGGCACGGGCTGCTAGGGCCTGTCGGCGCCGTCTTCCGCACAGCGCGAACGGCGATGCTGCCCAGCGGTACTTGGATCGACTGTTCTCCATGCTGGGTTTCATGGGATCTGCGACGATTGGGCCTAGTGGGCCGCATGCACACTTGTTAAGACACAGCGTGGACGCCTTGACAATCCGGAGCCGCGTGGGGGTTAAGCGGGAGTCGAGTGACAAAAACCAACGGGTTACGTCCGGGTCGGGCGTTCGCAGCACCGCTGCTGTGCTCAGTATCGTCAGGGGCGTTTCGAATCTGGAGGAAGAGCTGCACCACTCGTTCTTCAGCTACCTGATGCTGTCCACGACATCGTTTGTTTCCATAGGTACGTGCTCCTCTACGCGGCCAAAATCGTGTGTGTCCGGTCCCTTCTGGGGGTAAAATATGCGTATTCGTAGGAATGTCGATTTTTTGCTGATACTGCCCAGTACTCACGGACACATGGGACACGGAGTTTCTTTTCTGGCGCATAGTCTCAGCCATGTTGCTAGGTTCTGTAAAGAAAGCATCTGCGTACGAACCTTCTTTGTGGTTGTAGTGGCGCAGTGTTGCATTATCGTCCGTTTCCCCTTCGAAGAGACCACTACTGTAATGTGTTTATGTAGTCAAGCATGGGGGGGCTCTTAACCTCCTGTATCGTTCACCCCTGGAATGCCATCGCTTGTCATGTGCTACACTATTAATCGAAAACTCCGCGAACGGTTGGCACTTACACCAGCAGTGGTCAGTGGCGCCGAATAACGTGTTCCCCGCTGCGTGTGCTTGGCGATTTATTGTCATCTCTTATCACTACAACAGGTGAATATGCTTATGCGCTGGTCCTGCTATTAGTCCCTCTGGCGTTGCAAGGCAGACGTCTGGTCGCTCTCAACGAAGACAAGCAGCTTCTGGGGGCCGTGCTAGTTGTGGGCACCTTCCAAATGTTCGGGGCTCTGCTTTTATGGCTCGCCTCGGTCTGGCCAGAGCCTTCCGCGGAAAAGTTAGCGGTGTACCTCCAAGTCATCGATCTTGCGGGGTATGCTCTGATTTTGCTTCTAGGCGCAACTGGGCTTACAAAGACGGCCAAACGGACGCGACGTCCTTTTTGGGAGGGCCCTAAAATGGTCATGTCGTGCCTCGTGGGATATTCCTGCACCGTGACTGCGCTTCTCAGCTGGCAGGTGGCGGCAGTGATTGCGCTGACCCACGTGCCGTTGCTGACTGTTGTGCGACCTTTCCAGAGAAAGTCGTTTACCAGTTGGTGCATGGCTCTCGCGATGGCGATAAGTTCGCCCGCGCAGTGGTCGATGGTGCTTGGATGGGTGACGGCGCATGCCTCAGGCACGGGAGTTATGTTGCAGTGGCTGCGGTGGTTTCGATTGTCTGGGCTGTTGAACGTGCCGCTCATGTGCTTTGTTTCCATGCCTGCGCATTTAACGGTTGCGTTTGTCCTGTTCGCTCCATAATCGACGGCGAAGGGCTAACAGCGTTCCAAAAAACTTACTATTAATAGTACAAGGTACCAGGTGTCTCTCAGCGTCTGTTCATTTCCTCAATTAACTGTGATCAATGCGTCAAGCATATACGGCCGTTTGAAGTCCGACATCATTGAGAGACTGGCACTTCGACCCATCACAATACACGCATTCACCCAATGGCACGAAGTTTGACACATAAATAATCGTACTGAAACTCAATAACCACGTGCCCCCCCTGACAAGTTGTTGAAGCCGGTGCCAGGAAAAAAACAAACAACTATGTTGCCCCCCTTGACAAGTTCTTGAAGCCGATGCCTTGGCAAGAAACCATAACCTGTTTAGAGGCACGCAGCAAAGCGGTGAACACAGCGTATCGGCGGGAGAAAAGGTTGAGCTTGCTGCATCGGCAATTTCTTCAGAAGTAGCCACCTCAAGTCGTATTCATGTTTCAATCCGTCAAAGCTAACACGGCTAAGACTTAGCAGGAAGCATACGCAACCCGTTTCATCGCGCCCTTTTTCTCAAATCAATTTGTTTATGGCCAATAATCTCACCGTCGACGTCTTAGGGTCTGGCGTCAGTCTGAAGTAGGCCCCAAAAAAGTCCCGAAGATGCCGCAGATAGGTAACGCTATACCTCGTGAGCTTCCCAATGCGAACGCGGCTGCAGGGGAAACGGCAGACCAAGGGGGACGGCACGGAAGGCAGCAGTGTTCATGAATATTGCTGCCTCTTGCTTAATACCTGGTATGTCCTGCCGGAATCAACAACTGCGCCACGATGCGCTTTAGCGGTATAAGCCACGCACAGCAGGTCGCCCTTGTGGTTGGAGCGTAGCTTTATCTCCTCGAACACTACACTACACTTTACACGGTCGATGCCTGGTTCTCGGTTGGAGTCCCGGTGAAAACAGCCGTGAACTTTTTTCCCTGAAGGGTCTGCCGAGCGTAAAGCTACAGGTAATGGCTATCTAGACCTACCTGGTACATATTTAGCTGTGACATGGGAAAGTGCTGTTCGTAACGAGTCGACGAGCCATGCAAGCGTTGATTTCATCCCGCGACAATATGTACCAGGTACCAGGTGCAAAACAAGGGAAGCCAAGGGTCATGGCAGGGTGAGGAAGGGACAGTCTGCTTACAGCAGAGGCCTTTGGTCTGAGTCATGACCCGCGAAAAGCTTGAGCAGTAAGAAGATAACGGCAATGGCTGTAAAAAGAGCCAAGAGCGAAAGCGAGAGCAAAATATGAATCGTCTTGATTCTTACCTTACGTCCTCGGGGCACAAAACCATGAGCAGCATCGCCAGGCTCTGATGGGAAGAGTCCACGCATCCGCCATTCCTGCTCCCGTACAGTGTCCATTGCGCGACAAAACGAAAACGGGGACGTCCTCTCAGATACCGCCGGCTTGGCCCAGGGGTTGCGCTCGTCTGCTCGCTATTATGCTTACTGTAGGCCAGCCTATCAACTTAGCGTTTACCTGTACCGCGTTGGACTGGTGGTTGGGACTACCCCTTGCTATCCATTCGTAAGGAAGATAGAGTAGCTCTCGCTAGGAATATGAGTTGGTGGATAGTTGTAACTGTCGTCAAGTGCGTGAGCTGGTGGAAGGCGTATGCAGAAGAAGGAAAATACGTATTCTCAAGACATTTTCGTCCGACGGCGCGGGCCTCGGGCTTCACCCAGCTCAAGCGTAAGGCATTAGGGCATGCCCTAAATTTTAGGCGGCCGTGAAAATGAGCAACTATATTTCGCTGGAAATAAGACTCACTTGATTTCCTCCAAGATGAGCTTACTACCGAGGTTGCCCAGGTCCTCCGGGAGCGTGCCCTGAGCGCGCACGTAATCAGCGGAACGTCGAGAGCGAACACGGGCAGCACGTGTGTTGGGATTTGGGGCTAGTCACTTCAACCGAAGTGAAAAGCGTCCAAGCAAGCCAAGGGGCACAGTCAACCAAGGCAAGCGATATAAATATAAGCGAACGCCGCATCTGTTGCCACACCCTTTGGGATGGTGGAGTAGACGACAGCCACCAGGGAAAGCTTGCCCGGAACAACGCCGATGGACAACTAGTACACGCATTGAAGGGGAAACTATAGTTATACGTATGATATATTAAAAAAAAATGTTCAAGTAAACTTGAGGACACATCTTTGGATTGATTCAGATGGTGGTCGAACCCTTTCTTCCGAAGTTTCCAAGCAATTGCTTTCGCCGAACGCAGAGCTCAGCCCACCTTTTCCGCCGCAGTCTCCGCGACCAGTAGAACCCCCGTCGTCGATTCCGCTACTAGGCTCAGAGCGAACCCAGGCGAATCCCCTCCTGTGCGTCCGGCGTGGTGGTCGGTGTGCACCCACACGTCCGGCAGGAGGCGATTCAGCAGTCCTAAAGTGGTTCCAGGACAACAACGGTAATCGATCATGGGAGCTTGTGTTTCTTCATTGAGTAGATATAGCTTGTAGGGGCAAAGTTGGATAGACGTAGGTTGAGGAGTGGTCCCTGCATCGGTGAGCTGCATTGCAAACAATCTACTTGCTTGCAAGCCAAGCGTGCTACCAGGTACCAGATGAAGGGGTCTCGAGAGACAGTATGTGGTCAAGAAAAGCGAGCGCCGACAAAGGAAGATGGGCTGCGCCAACACCAGCATCCTTCCCTTACGAACACCCGGTGCGCAAAAATGCTCTACGTAAGGGAGAACAACAGTCACCTGTGACCATGGCGTGTCGCGAAGTCATGCGAGATGTTTAAAAAGGTAAAAATGATGCCCAGCTACGTGCAAAAAACAAAAGAAACGTACCTCGTGAAGATTCCGCCACGCGGTTGGCTATCTGAGGGGAAACCTTGGTGCAGTAGGCGTTCCCGCGTATTCGCTTGATCAGCCCCGGGTCGGTCAAGTCGATCGGCTTGAGCTCCCTTACGATTGGGCACTTGAACTCCACCATTCCTCCTCCCCCTGGCGGGGCTCCTCGCCGCTTCACCTGTGAAGATTAGTGCAGTACGTGGGCACAAATACAGGGGAACCGAACAAGTTCAGATATTGGTGGGGATTGGCGTCGGGACAAGGTTTGAGATTCTTGAATCTGTCCAGGAAGAAAGAGCAGGAACTCACGAACAGGTACCAGGTATACCAAGTTACGCCAACGATGGTTGTCTAGTGGTTACATTTCACTGCACTACGAGCGCGCGGTAGTCGCACAAGCTGTAACCGAAAACAACTCTCGAGTGTGCAGCACTACTGCGTGCTGAGCTTTACTATCTGGAGTGATGTCTGTATCCAACGCCACACTTGCTTGAAACAGCTGCAGGCACACCGCCTGTAATGTAGCCTACATCTACAGACTACAGCAGCAACACAAGAACGAGCGATACTTGACAACCGTCTGAAGTGCCGGGCGGATTACTTCCAGTACACGCAGTGAAAAAAAGGTGACAACCGCAACAACGAAGCAGATGACGGTCGCGAGCTGCGTGTATTCGACAAGCACCTTCAGCTCCAGGCCTCCTTCCTCCGCAACCCCAAATAGCTTCAGGAGCGGTAACGTGACGGCCTTGAGAGCATCCACAGACAAGTCCACGTCGTCATTCGTGATCCCAGACAAGGCCAGATCGAACGGACTTTTACTGCGGATGCCAACACGAGAACCAAGAAGCACAGAACAGAGGAAAAACGACGTCTCAAACATTAAGGGCACGATCACGAAGCCCGTAAGAACACACCATGGGCGTGTCCAAAGGCCGCCCAACCGCCTGTGACAAACAACCTTGGGAGCATATAGGCCAAGGTTTGCGCTGATTATTATGCAGTCGGCTTTCACAAGTACCTGAAAAGGGCCAGCGGGATAAGGCCCTCGATGAACCACCCGAGTGCGCGAGTATTACCGCAGTCGTGGCTCGCCCGCCCGCCTGTCACGTAGCCGGGCTTGAACCTTAGACTTGTACCAGTTTCGTTAATCTCGATCTTCGACGAGACCGGCCATGGACATCATCGACGGTAGGGGGGATATCAGCAATTAGAACATATTCACGAGGAGCAGAGGCGCACACAAAAAAGGATGCGAGCTGTGACGACTTATCACGTACATATATATATACCCGGTACAGAGTTGGTCCGTGTGCGAACAAAGTGAGCATCCTGCAGATTGCGTGTTCGACGTGGATCGTTCCCGTTGGAAGACGTTGAAATACCCCTCCCATTTACGAGTACGCAGCAGGGTTTACCTTTGTTCCGTTGGTCAGCTTGTCCACAAGTCGAAGGAACGCCGCTTCGTGGTCCATGACACCCATCTGAGAAATGAAAGATAGAACAACGTAAGTGCACCGATCACACCGATCACACTGACTCCGTACGCTCAACCGGTGGCAATGGAAGCTACAACAACGCCAGCGTATTATACCAGGTACCACGTATACCGGTATATTACACATACCCAGGGGCAAGTTGCGCAGTTTAGGCAAAAACATGAGCAGCGTTGACAACTGTTTGAAGAGCAGATCCGTCATAAGACGTATATCGGAGTTTACAACAGCCTTGTGCCGATGTAAAACATCACCGTTCGTGATACTGCACGCACTTCAGCGATTTTATCTCTACCCTACTGCTGTGCCACCATCTACACTACCAGTATACACGTACGGACTCGGGAATCGGACTGCACAGCAAGCTCGAATAAGACGCAGCTCTACAGAGTTCAAGGTCGACTACGTAATCAACTACCGAACGCCGAAGTCTCCTCGCTCCTTGCTCCAGACAACGTATACCAGGACGCAGCAACGCATACCATTGCTGTTGTACATGGTGAATGCAATCAAAACGTTCCGAGTAGGCTGTGTAACACACCTGCACTTCCTCTTGGTAGTCTGTTCTTGTCGGGAACGGCCGGATGTCATCAATTCGGATGGCTCGTCCACTCAGCAGTGAGCATACCACCCTGAGCGACCCCACGTTTCGTATTGCAGTGTGGGATGGGTATCGAGGGCCGTGTTATTATGATAATCTACGAGCATAGTAGAGTATCGCTGCCGTATTATGTACTTTTGAGTCATGTCGCATCCAAATCGAATCGCACCTTGGTCACAATGAGGTATTGCAGGTACAGGAATGGACAAGGGAACCCCACGGAAAAACTCAAGCAGTGGATCTAACGTAGGCGGCGCCGTTGAGAGTTGAGGCTCTGCTGATCATTGATCATTGGGTGAGAACGACCTCACCTTTGCCTGAAGTGCTTGCTGCCTTTGTATCGCAGAGTAGCAGCCCCCGGTTCATTCGACTTGCTACCCGCCTTTGGCATGTTCTTCAGTACAACTTTCTTGCCTACAATAGAAGCACTGCCGTTGCTGGTCTTCGTCATGGCTAGTAGGCCAGGAAGCGGCTGCTGTATGGCCCTGTGCCGTGCACCGACACATCAAACTTGAAAATGAAAATTCAAGGGTTTGCACGAGTCTTGTGTTGCCTACGCGGGCGGGGTAGCACAGGGGCATCATATCATCAAAACCCCACCCTGTGCCACCCAACTTTCTGCTGTGCCCACCCAACTTTCTGGACCATGCGGTTGCTTTACGGCTTGGGGCTTGCTCTTTTACAGCCAGCGGTGTACGGCCTGGCTCCATCATTTGCATGGCCACGATCGATAACCAGTACACCGAGTCGAGGTAAGTGTGTACACTAGATTTGCAAGGAGGTCGGCATGCACAGAAGGCACACACCAAACCAAGACCATCCCCATGTTTACACTCCAGTACGTACGATACGTACAGATGTCCACTAATGAACTACAGGTACTCGCCAATCTTCCCTGATGTGCTCGCGGAGGTTCACACCGATCGCCGCTAGGGGCCGATCGTCGACTGGCTGGAGGGCTGGAAAAAGAAGTGGGCGCACCAGGCGTTGCACGTCAAACGACATCCATAAGAGATCACTCCGACAAGGTACGTATCATTCCATACCAGCTATTTGGTTCCAGCAGGTATTCTACTCCGTACGAGCACGTACATATACACATGATGATGCTTGGTACTCGTATGTACAACTTGACGTCTTGACAGCAGTCCTTCCGTGACCTTGAATTATGGAGTCTGACTCCATATCGAACTAGACACCTCTTGAATACCAGTCGGTCGTAGTGACCCGACCTGATAGCCTGACAGTCAGTACCACCTGGTGTCTACGTAGCGAAGCGAGGAAGACTCAATACGTTGTTGTCATTTCAAGCTACAAACAGTACTCTGTACTACTGTAACTGCTTGTTACATGACGCGAGCCTTTGCGACTGTCGGTCGCAGGCCCTTGATTCCTTGATTCCTTGATGCCTGTCAGCATGCAGAAACGAGTTTGGTAGTTTTCCGAAGAGCTCACCTACGTGATCCTTTCGTTGTGTTTCCCGTTCTCTGCTTTTCCCTGGACGTTCATCCCGTTTCACACCGCGTGCGTGCCTTGCCACAACATATACGTACGAGCACTGAAAGTGCGACGGCCGATCAATCCATCAGTACTCTGTAGTCTTTACAGGTATCTCATTGACCTCACGTGCGTGTTGTTCTTTCGTTCGTTCTTTCCGCTCGCTCTGTTGTATATATATGTCCTGTCGTCCGTATATAGGTGACCCTCTACGAAGAATTTTCCAAATACGCAGATAGAACGGCTGTGGCACAGGATGTCATCTTCGAGGTGAGCCGTTCTCTTGTGCATATTCCTCGTGTTCGTATACTGTACATACACCGGCTTCAACAAACTAGCCTTGTCTTGACTATACTACGCTCAGCCGCATGCCGTAGTAGCGGCGCTTCCCCACTTCTACGCGAAAGTAACAGGTTGACATATATGCGGCGTTATGTGAAAGGACGAATGTATTGACCCTGGAACCCTCGTTCGTTCAGAGCTGTGCAACACCAACGAGCTCCAGTTGAATACGCTCGCCGATTGTCAAGCCGCAACTTGCCCACGAGAGCATGTGCAATTTCGAGCGCATCATAGAGGGATACGAGAAACCCCGAAGTCCCACGGACATGAAGCAATCGGCTCAATTTTACATTCTGTAGGATCCTTCACTGAAACCCCTCTCCTTTCTCCTCCCCAGATTACGTCAATGGACCACTTTGATGACGTGGTGTCTCGGGCAGCAGGGGCTGACGAAGCTTCCTCCGAAGGGTACGAGGACGCGCAAGGGAACTTGAGAATTCCGCACAAGCTTTTGATGGTTGAGGTACACGCGGGATGGTGTCGCGTGTGTAAAGGATTGCAACCCAAGCTTTTAAAGCTGGTAACAAAGCATCCGGAGGTCCTCTGCTGCAAGATCAACAAGACGAGCAACGAGGTGAATGTCTGGTAATTTCGACACCGGCCAGCAAACGTTTTTGGTGAATAAAGGGCCCTAGGACAGGTGCATTCCAGTAGATGTACACTAAAGTTGGAGGTATATTTCTGCAGACGGACACGGGGCAAGTTCACGTGAAACAACAGCGAACACCTTGCGTTTTTTGCACGTCTGGGCGTGCGCGCATACTGTCGAATTCCTGTGCTCGACTTGACAAGATACAAAAGAGGCGTTCGTGAATTCTACCTGCACAGCACATAATTTACTCTCATGTCGCATGCATGCGTTTTTCCTTGTGCGTATCATACGTACGAGGCATATTTCCTCCCACCGCTATATACGTATAATATGATAACGTGAATCCCAATGCGGCTCCCGTGCAGCACACAGGAAATGCTCTGGTTTGCGCGGTCGCCTCTCTTGCGGAACACTCGCGCTACATACAGCAGTAACTATTAATAGACGGTGGGGGAAGTGACCACAACTAAAAAAAAAAAAAAAACGAAAAACGAAAATACGCTTGTATCTTCACTACTGTGGCGCAACTGTGAAACACGCAGGAACCATAAACGAAAATACGATTGTATCTCCACCTCACTCACACAGCTCCTGAAAACAATTTCATGATTGATTGATGGCTACGATATCGCGCCTGACGATAATCTCGCTGCTCTCTCGCCATTTGCCGCGGCTTTAACTTCGCAGGAGCTGGCCGGAAAGCTGGGGGTGCGCGGGCTGCCCATGATCATTTTCTACAAGAAGGGAAAGCGAATCGATCACTTTACTACAGCCAACATCAACACAATAGAGGAAGGAATCAGAGATAATTCCTGAGGGATAACTCCTGAGCTTTGTTCCAGTATGATATCTGCACAACGACTGCGCCTTCAGCACAGCGGAGACGACTTCGTAAAAAACAGGGAGTAAAAATAGTTCGATCCCACTCTGTAACAGCGGTGGGGTTACAAGCTATACTATTCATAGTCGTACAACAGGCGCGAAGCAGTATTCGCACCACACAGACAGGCGTTTTGATACAAGATAAACACAAGCCTCGCAAGTTTTGCGACAGCATCACAGTTCTAGACGTCGCATGCGCCCTCTCGCCGCATCAGAACTCGCCACTGTCGCGGGCGGATTACCGAGGCACGGTACGTTCGCGTCGTAGCTCAGCCGTGAAAGCATGCCTGGACTAAAGCAACTGGCCTGCTGAATCAACCCCACGTCGGCAAGGCAGGGCTGAGAAGACGTCGACTGATGGGCAGTGTGGCTATCCACAATTACGATCGGCGATAAGCTCATCCGTGCATGCCCCAGCACGCCCGTGGCTGACGCCTGCGAAAGTGACGGCGAGTCGAGCGCAGCCGGAACCAACAGTATTAGATTAGAGCACAGCAGCCGAACGAGGAAACGGAAGGGTGGTACCTATCGTACCAAGGAAATGTGGCGGAAGCGTCCTGCACTCGGTCACCCTCACTACGTNNGTAGATGATATATCCTTTTACGTACTGTACGTAGCTACTTATGGTTTCGTCCAGGTGGTGTTGTTCACAACAAGCCCTTCATCGTTAGAGGTCCCTGGTTCGAGCCCCAGGCCGTTTTGTTGTGGACACAACCAAACAGGAATTCGTAGCTTACTCTCGTAGCTGTAACGTGAGCATGCATAATTCGATGTGACTCGACGAGCGATGGAAGTGCTGATATACCACGTCGCGCGATCTTGTCAAAGGCAATAACCGTACGATAGTGGAGAGGGGAGGGGGCTGCTTTGAAACGCCGGGATCTTAGGCACGACGAAAGAAGACCAGCGTGGAAACCAAGGGCTACTGGGACGAGCAAAACACGTACCAGGGTACCAAGTTACCAGGTATACGCTACTCTGCACATCAACTATCAACACCAAGTTGGACACATACGGCGATAAAAACATTCTTTATTTTTTTCGGTGGTACTCACCGGTGAGACGATGCTGACGTCTCCGTACCCAAGCAACCACGCTTGCTGCAGCTCAGTCAAAATGCGGGTAGTGCCGGACCCTCGTGGGCCTGTGATAGCAACCACTCCCGCCGCCCCCAAACTGTCCTGCCCTAAGTCTGATAGTCGTGAACGCACCGCTTCCTCATCATCGGTTACGACCAGAACTACAATGCCCTGCAGTACATCATGGGGGGAGCAGACAAGCAATTAGTAACTTTGTTTGAAGTTGAATTAGATGATCATCCTGGTGTCAAACCAGGCACCGCACTCAAATACTAGGAGGAAAATACAACCAACACTGCTGTAACGCTTGGCAACGCATTTCGGGCAAGCACAGCAAAACTATCTGGGCATCGCGCTCGCACCTGCTGCTCTGGAGTTAAGTTGCCCTTGGCGCGGTAGCTCGCATCGCTGGCCTCTTTAAAGAACAGCTGCTGTTGAGCCGCTTGCATGGCACTCCCATAGCTTGAGTCGGCGACTAAATTCATCTCCATCACTGCAGAGAACAGGACGAGCGAGGATTGTCGACATCTTGTTTCAAGAGTGTCATGTCCAATGCGCTCACGTTTTGTCGTATAATCAGTACTCGTATATAGGCGTTTCCGTGTCGCGATAATAGTATGGCACTCGGCAATACTACGAGTATCGTGTGTCATATACTGCTTTCGTGTCCGCCATCGTCTCCGCCAATTCCTTCGCCTCTCTTTTCTTCAGGGAGGTCGGTTGAGCCCTTAGGAACCCCACATGGCTGCTGTATACGGAAGCACCTCGTGGTGCATGCGAAAACATATTTCAATGGCCCCAGCTTATCATAAACCCAACCAAGCGCAGCAGGGACTGATCATCACATTTCTGAGGACCGCAGTCGTTGAAAGGCCACTTTTAATACGGACTACCAGGTACATATTTAGACTTGACCCGCACCAGTTTTCATTGCCCAAATAATCATTTGAAGGCTAACTCAGGGTCTGCAGTCGTGGGACGTAATTGAACTGAAATTGGGACTGTCTCATGTTGGAGAGTGACGCAACGGCTATAGACGAAGGCTGTGGTAATCACTGCAATAGTGTTCGTGTGCTCACCGATGACGTAGTTGTCTTCGAAATAGCGCTCCTTGAAGCGCCGTACGGCGGCCGTCACTGTGGGCACTGGGCGCATAAGCCAGTTGCTGAGGCTGCCGAAAGTATCCACCGACGGAATTTCCCCCAACACTTTGTTGCTAGAGTGTTGATTCACAGTCAGGATCGGAGCAAAATACTCCGTGTTGATAATCTGCGAGAGGAGAAAACATCGCTGCATGGTCACGCCGAATGATGGCAAAAGTGCCTTAGGGCAGCACAATAAACTCCAGCAATCGTCTCAACTTTGCGACCACCGATGCACATCGCTACGCCCCGATAGTTTGCTTGCATGAGGTTTCTTGCGGAGTGGGTGAAGAAAAAGACGCACTCTTTTCACGACGTTGTCACACGCCTACCCACGCACCTTGATGAATTGCGTATTTTTCATGAACGAGCTCTTCAGGTCGGCGCACACCAGGATATTGATGTGGTCGATCACATTCACATTGGTTGGTAGGAGATCGTCCTCCGAGAAACCAAAGTAGTTCGTCCATCGGTCCTCGAATCGCGCCCAGCTCCAAAAGAATCCCGGATCCAAGAAAATTTCCTCCAACGAACTCGTCCTTTCAAGGCCGAGCAGAACATAATACATCACAAGAACGTACGTAGCGTGGAGGGAGTATTGCTCATATTGCATATCGCCTGTGAAAAGGGGATGGAAACCCGTGTGCCACAGGACTGTGGGAAAGCGGTCGTGGGTTATCCCGTTGCGTACTCGATAAAGCAGTTATAACTTCTTCAACGTTTAGGCTGTTTCCTATGCGGTTCGATTTCGAGCTTCAGATATGTATTTTTCGATCTCAAAAACGAAAGCACCGTCCTATGCAGTCCGATTGTGCAAACTCTGACCGGATTTTTTTCGATTTGAGAATCCGATGGCCCAAGTCGTCAGATTTTGGCCAAAAATCCGACGACTTGGGTCATCAGATTTTCAAATCGAAAAATGGCATGGCCTCTAAATTCAAGATGTTATCCACGCAGCAAGCAAGCAGCAGCAGCAGCACGATCGATGAGTTGGATGGTGACACAGCGACGTTGCTTCGCGCCCGTCGCGCAGCCGGCGATCGGTGCGTCTCTCCGTCGCCAAACGACGGTCGGCTGGCGCGCGCTCGGGCCTAGTGACGAAGGGAAGCGCACTCGACGCGCGCCTCTCCGTACTCGTAGACTTTACAGCAGCAGCAGCAGCAGCAGCACAGTCAGTCAACGCTCGGGTGCTTCGTTNNCTCGAGCGCACTCGGCGCGTCACCGCCAGACCAGAGGCAGCCAGCCTGGCTTCGGACGCTTGGGTTCTACGCCCAGTACAGCGCACTTGGGGCGTCTCTTCGCGGCGCCAGACCACAACAACAGCAGTTGGTCTCGCCGTTTGCTCAAATATCTGCACGTACAACAAATCCGTGTTTTCTCGCATAAGAAGATTGTTTCGATTTTCGAACCAGGTCGCTGAAAAATCGATCGGATCATAATCTGAAGCTCAAAAATCGAGCTGCATAGGAAACGGCCTAAGGCCGTTTCCTATGCAGTTCGA
>JAXFYO010009020.1:0-11403 GCA_034768055.1 Saccharina latissima
CTCCCTCCCTCGCCCGCCCCCTCCGCCGGCCTCGCTGCCCCGTCTCCCTCTGCGGCCGCTGTCGCGAGAGCTCACCAGCGCCGCGTTCATGAGTCGGCTCGCATCGCCCCCCTGGCGAGCTCCCGCCTCTTCCTTCGACCCCTTCTCCCTCTTCGCCGACCCCGGTTTCGACGCNNCACCACCACTGCTACCGCCGCCGCGACCGCCGCCACCGCCGCCGCTGCCACGTCCGCCGCCGGCCGCCTTGCTCGATGCCCCGTCGACAGAGCTGCCGCTGCCCCAGCTCGCCGCGAGGCCCACCGGTGCCCGTCGAAAGCTTGCATCGGCGGCGTTCCTCGATCCTTCTGAGGCGGTAGACGCGGCGGAAGAGGGGTCCTTTTTGCCCTGGTCAGCCGGAGCCCCGAGACGGGAGAACGCGCTCACCCGCTGCCCTTTCGCCGGAGAAGCCGAGTCGGCGGTGGTGGTGGCGGCCACGGACGATTCCGCCCTGCTCCCAAGAGCAGGAGACGCCCCACCCGATAGGCCGGACTCCCGGTGGGATTGGCCTGCCGCGGAGGGGGTGGCGGCGGCAGCGGGTGATTCGCGCTCTCCCTGATTTCGCCGATAGTTCTTCCGCAGGAACGATGTGAGCTCGCCGGGGTCGCCGCCCGTGGAGCGTCGCGTGGGGGGGTCCGCCTCGCCCGACGCAGACCGACCCGAAGAGGATCTTCGTAGGGGGGCAGGGTGGGACGGGGCACCGGGGGCGTCTGAGCCGGCCCCCTTACCGTTATTCGTCCCGCCTGTGTTTGATCCCTCGCCGACAGCGCCGGCGTCTTTCGGCACATGACGCGCTGGGGTGCCGTTCTTTCGTTCAGAAGGGCCGCCACCAGATGCAGCCCCGGTCTTCTGTACGCCTTCCCGGGCCGCCGCCGCCGCCCCGGCGCCACCGCTGGGCGATTTATCCGCTGGACCGGTTTTTCCGGGCTTGTCCCCTCCGCCCTTGCCAGCACCGGTGGCACCGCCACCCTTGCTTTTCTCGGTAATCGCAGGTCGAGACGCGGTAAGAGACTTCGCCGGTGAAATACGCGCCGACGGTGCCGAGGCCACCCTTTCCACTTTAGCCGCCGCGCCGACTGAACCGGGCGAGACCTTGCGCTTTTCCGGGCTGGCTCGAACAGCCGGTGCTTTCACGCCCGCAACATCTGTCGGAGAAGGCGACGGAGCCCCTGCCCCGACCGTGGTGCCATACCGTGGAGCCGCCTGCGACCCCCCCGCTTTCTCACCGGCTGTGTCCGTTGTTCCGTCCCCGCGCACGCCCTCAAGCCCCTTCTTCGACGACACAGGCCTTTCGCCTACCCTCTTGGGTTCCGGTGCCACACCCGCCAAACCACTGCTGTTCGCGACGACACCAGCGCCAGAGGCTGACCGGTGTTCCCGCGATGCCCCCCCCGCCCCCCCTGCCCCCCGTGAAGCGTTCTCTGGCGACTTAGACCTCCCCTTGCGTGACCCCGAAGTCCCGCCCCGGTCCTTCTCAGTTTTTTCAGTGCCGCGGCCACCCTCACCGTTTCCTGACGGCCNNTCGGTCCCCGCTGGAGCCGCCGCCGCCGCCGCTACACCTGCGCTGCCGTTCCGTTCAGCCCCCGCGTTGGAACCTTCGCGAATTATGTCACGTGAGTGGCGCCGCTGCCGCGCAGAGCGGGCCGGCGCGTCCGATCTCTCTTTCGCCTCCGGCCCGACGCCCGGCTTGCCCCGCGGCGGCGCCGACTCAAGCTCGCCATCTTCCTGCCCCTCCGCGCTCCGCGCCTCAGAGCCAAGTGCCGCTGCCCCGCCGTCTTTCTTCTCTCGCGCTTTCCCGCGCCCACCTGGCGTCGACCCGTCCTTAGCCATTGCTGTCGCCCGCTCCCCTCTGTCTCGCGCCGCCCGCGGCTCGCCCCGAGGTCCGCCCCGGGGCTCGCCGCGCGGCTCACCCTGGCCGGTGGCCAGGCGGCTCCCTACATCCAAGCTCGGCTTTCCGGCATTCTCCGCGGTGCCCCATCGGCTCGACCTCGAGGGGGACGAGGCGGGTCTCGCCACCGCCACCGTCGCGGAGAGGTGTTCAATCACCAGCTCGCCTTCCTCCGGCTCCTCTTCCTGCGGCGGCGCCGAATCGACCCCTTGCTCCTCATCCCTGCTGTCGGCCCTGCTCCTGCTGTCGTCCCTGCCCCTGCGGCCGCTATCCCGTCCTCCTCCCCCGCCTCCACGCCTTCGGTCCTCCGACCGCCCCCCTCGGCGCTCCTCGCGCTCCTCTCGTCTATGTCTATCGCGGTCACGGTCGCTGTCGCTCAGCCTGTGTCGGTCACGCCCCACCTCACTCATGCCCGAGCCCGTTTGGAGGCTAGCCGCTCCCCCACTCCCACCTTCGCCCGCGTGAGACAGGCCGAGGCCCATGCTGAGGGAGCTCGTGCCGGTGCTCGAGTGCCCCGTGCGGCCGCCGCCGCCTCCACCGGTCGACCCCGCGCCGCCTTCTCCGTGCCGCGACTGGGCGTTGGACCTCCCTCGCGAGTCGTCTCGAAGCGGGGAGGAGAGACGCCGGCGGCCGGATCCGTCCCTCATGGCGGCCTGCTGTGCGCGCTCCGGGGACCTGCGGCTCGCGCGAAGCTGGGGGTGGGCGGGTGGGTGGGTAGAGCGGATGGGCGTGGGGCGGTGGTTTTCAACGAGAGCGGAGCCGAGGGTGGGTGGGTCGGGGGGGGGGGGTGAAGATGCGGTGTCCGAGACAATAAATCGTTCTTTGTCATTCGGTGGTACTGCAACCGGCTCGCGGCTGGCAGGGCACAACACAGGTAGACAATGTTCAGCACAAGGGAGGGGGGGCGCGGGTGACGCACGCGCACGTGTTTCCGTCGCGGACACTTTCACGCTAATGAGAAGCGCGAGGTGATGCGAGAGCTATGAGAAGGACTAGCGGCCATCTCTTGACCGCGGGAGGGGCCTCTTTAGGTGCGCGGATCAATACAAAAAACATGAGGGAACAATAAAGCCGGGTGAGGCAGGGTTAGGGTCGGATTTCCTGCTACTATGATACCCTCGTTCGACGAGGCTCTGCAAACAAACGCTTCGTTTACGCACACGCCTCTCAAATCGCACGCCACAAAAAAAAACACACACACAGACAGCAACCTCTCGCTCGTGCACGCACCCCCGTGCCGTTCCCACACGTGGCTGCAACCAAGCCCCACAGCGGCAATCCACTGCAACACATCGCACTCATATAGCACCTTACGACACCGAAATGTGGCACAAGGCGTTACCGAACCGCGGTGCAAAAACACGCCCTCCCCTGACAACAGCAAAAATGACCACAACCATGGCATGCATCAACGCGGGACTCACGTTCGACGACGTCGACGCACGCACGGCAGGGTCCACCCCTTCCCGCCGCCCCGACGACTCGCGGGCGCTCCTATCCGACGACCGCGCATAGTCCTTCTCAATGCGGTCCCTCTCAGCCCTGCCGCCGCCCCCCCTATCAGATGACAGAGCGTAGTCTTTATCAACACGGTCTCTCTCAGCCCTGCTCCCGCTCCTATCCGACGACTGAGCGTAGTCTTTCTCAGCGCGGTCCCTCTCAGCCCTGCCGCCGCCACCGTTGCGAACGTCGTTGTCCGCGCTGGCGCCGTACGCGGCCAGTGCCGTCGGTCGGTGGCGACCCTCGTCGTGCCCGCCGTCCCTCCTCCTCCGCCCTTCGGGCGAGTCCTCCCTCCCGCCTACGCCGGGGCCGTATATGTCCAGGCTCTTCAGGCCCAACCCTCGATCGTGGTCGCCCCGACCACTGCTCGGCCTCCCGTGGCCTCCGAGCTCCGAGCCAGCGCCCAGCGGCGGCGAGCTCCCCGGCCTGTAGATGTCCATGCCCGGGAGGCCGCCGTCAGCAGAAGTTGCGTCCATGTCGCGCCCCGTTCGCCCGTGTCTCTCCCTGCTGCCACCCGCTCGGCCCTTTGCGCTGCTAGAGACGTCGCCGCCGCCGCCACCTCCGCTTCCACCCCCGCTGCGCCTGCTGCGCTTGTCCGGTCCGTCCCCGCGACCGTCCCGCCGGTGGTCGTCCCTCCCCGCGGCGCTTCCCCCTCTCACTGACGAGGACTCTGCGTGACCGCCCCGCCGGAGGTCATCCCCCCTCGCGGCGCTCCCCCCCCTCGATGACACCTCCGTGTCCATCCTGTGGAGACCCGTCCCGTGCCGCGAGGTGTCTCTGCGATCGCCACCACCGAGACTCGACTCCGGCTCCAGCCATTGCCGGTAGGAATCAGCGCCGCCACGCTCGGCGCCGCTGCGGCGGGGAGGGTCCGCCTGCATCGAAGCGTAGTCGCGCGAACCTGCGCGGGCGCGCGACAGTCCTGCGTCATCCGGCATGGCGCCGTCTACGTGATCGAAGTCTCGCGAGCGTTTGCGCCCGCGGGGCCCTTCCTCGCTCCCAGTCTTCAGCCTTTTGTCTTTCTTATCCCTCTTGTCCTTCTTGGTCTTCTTCTTGGTCGGCCTGTTGCCGCGGTCTTCCTCCTCCGCGTAGACGTCGTGCCTGTCGCCGTGCCTCGGTCCCTCCGACTCGGCGTCGCTCCTCCTCCGCTTGCGCTCGGCCTTGTCCAGCTCTCGCTCCCTGCTGCTCAAATTTCGTCTCCCGTCCACGAGGTCGGGCTCCCTCGACGGCCACTGTGAGCTTTGCTGCCGGCGCCCGTCCCTCCCCCTCTCCTCGGCGCCCTCGTGCAGGTCATCGTACCCCCCCCTGCTCCGCGGCACCTCGCGGCCCTCACCGAGATCGTGGTGCCGACGACCTTCCTCCTTGTCGCGTACTCCCGCGCGGTCCGACTCCTTTCCATCGCGTCCCGGCCGGGCGGTCCGACTCCTTGCCCTCGCGCCCGCCCGCGCGGTCCGACTCCTTGCCCCTCCCTCTCCCCGCCTTGTCCGGCCTTCCCCGGTTGTCCGCGGCTGCGTGGTGGCGTTGACTGTCCTCCTTATCGCGAACGCCGCCCGCAGCGGCAGAGGAGCGTTCCGACTCTTTTCCGGCGCCCTTTCCCTCTGTGCCCCTAACCTCTGCGCTCCTCCCCTCCGCGCCTCTTCCGTCCGAGCCTCTCCCTTCTGCGCCCCTCCCGCCAGCACCCCTTGCCTCGGCGCCCCTGTCTCTCCTATCCCTATCCCTTTCCCTGTCCCGCGGTCGCTCTTGCTCCCGGCCTTTTCCGCGGTCGCGGCGGCTCTCCTCGGCCGGCTCCTTGGCCCTCTCCGCGCTCTTCGTTGCCTGGTCCCGCTTCCGCTCCTTCTGGAGCTCCCGCGCCGCCTGCTGCTCCTCCAGCTTCTTGCGGTTCGCGAGCTCCTCAGCCTTCGCCTTAGCCTCTCTCTGGACCTTCTCCTTCGCCTCCTCCTCCGCCTTCTTTTTCTTAGTCTCGGTGATGATGAGCTGCCGCTGAACCTCTCTGTCCCTCCTCTGCCTCTCCTTCTCTAGCCCCGCGGCCTTGCCCCTCTCCTTGCCGGCGCGCCGGGCCAACTCCTTCCGGCGCTGTCTATCCTCCGCTTCCTGCTCCCTCTTCGACAGCGCGCGCTTTCTAGGGGGCGAGCGCGCCCGCTGCCCCGCCTTCGAGTCGGAGCCTCGGCCGTCATGACGCCGGGCTGGGTCGGGCTTCTCCTTTGCATCCTTCCCGTCCTTCACGTCCTTCCCGTCTANNGCCACTGCCTCCACCGCCACTGCCACCTATCCCGTTGGCGCTGCCGATGGCCACAACGGCGGGTTTCTCCGGCGACCCCTTGCTGCTGCTGCCCTCCGCCGCTGGCGTCGGCGTCGGGGATGCGCGGACGGGAGAAGGAGACGCCTCGCTCGGCACAGTCGACGGCGTCGACGGAGCCCCGTCGCTGTCCGACCCCTCGTCCTCCATCTTCCCCCCCTCGGGAAAGCCTCCAAACCCTCCACCACCGACGCCCGATCGCTGAGCCCCGCCGTCGCCCGAGTGCCGACCCCCGTCGCGCGAGAAGTCACCGCCGTCCCCGTTAATGCCGAGCAGGCCCCTGCCCTGCTTCAAGCGCTGCTGGGCCTCCTCACGGGCTCTCAAGAGATGTAGTGACCAGTGCCCCTCGGGCCCCTCCCGAAACGGCCCCCGTCCGTCGAACGCGGTTCCCCACCAATCCCCGGCCGACTTGGCACTGTTGCGGCTGGCGTTGCGCGCGAAGAGTTCCTTAAGGGCGGACTCCATGGTAGCCTTGCGGTCGACCTCCGCCCGGGGAGCCGCTGCCGGGTCACCGGAGCCCGGCGGCGACAGGTGACCGACGCCCGAAGCCGAGGAAGCACCTTCGCTCCGAGGGGGGGGCACTACGGTCCACGCGGCGCGCTCCTTGGGCTTCTTCGAGCCCACCCCGGCGGAGTTTCCGGCCGCGCCGACATCATCCCCAGCGGGTGCCGATTTCAGCGCCGCTAGCTGCTGCTCCAGGTCACAGAGGGGGGGCGTGGGCAGAGCGGAGCGCGCGCGCCACGAAGCCACCATGGTAGACAGGTGCGCGTGTTCGGTAGGGTGCAAGCCTCGGGCGCGCGGCTTCTCCCCCACGAAAACCATTGCCCCGACCATGCGGGGAAGGGCTTCGCTCGCCAGCTTAACGAGCTGCGCTTCCGCCTCTCCCATCTTGCCCTTCTGAAATAATAAGATAGCACAACAAAAAAACCGGCGCAGCAGGCACAAGTTGAAAAACGTAAGAACAAGAAACCGCTAACAAGCAAAAGCGCAGGCACGAACAAGACCGAAGCGGTGCAAACTAAGGGCGTTATCACGCAATCGTGTCTCGACATGCGTCACCCGCAGCAGCATCCGGCATCAACATCTCGTGGTGCGGGCATGGAAAAAAACGTGACCAGATTAAGAACTGCACAATTGGTAAGCTTTCAAGACATCCCTCCAAAAAAGGGAAACCCAGACGCGTGCTACGGTAGAGGTAGCAGATTTAGCCTGAAATTATTTCCGAATGACGGGGCTCCTTAACCCAAACTCGTCGGAAATGAAATATTGTGTCGCACTATTTTTCGTTTTATACTTGAGTTCACGGAATCGTTCATCGGGTACGAGTAGAGCACGTTTGTTTTCGTCTAGAAGCAGTTTCCGGTCGAGGTATAGACCGCCCTCACAAAAAAAATACAGCGCACTTCTACCGTAGCATAATCGGTAATCGCACTTCTACCGTAGCATAATCGGTAATCGGAAGTCGGAAATTCACCCCGCGGCAACCTAGGCATTTTTATTTTTGTGTTGCACCTCTTAGAGCTCTCACCTCGGACGCCGCGGCGAATCTATACAGCATGCTGTTCACGGCGTTGATTGCACACACGCAAGCTCCGAAGGCCGCTCGCGCTTTGATTTCCGCCATGTCCTTGTCCTGTTCTTCTTGCGGCATGTCCTCCACTCGCAAAGCGGCAGACCACAACTTGACGTAACTGATACGACCCCGTCCGGGGAAGGGGAAGGAGATGAGACGCAGAGCACGTGGAAGCAGGAAGCGGAAGAGCACGCGTTCATCAGCGTAAGGCATGCCAGGTGTCAATGTGCGAGGCAACACTGCTGCTCTCTTCCTTCCAGAACGTTGAGCCCCTGACTGTGCCCTAGATTATATTTGAAGCAGCAAATAGATACCCTCTGGAAACTGGTAACTGTTAACAGCACCGTGAGACAATCTTTGTCGCCATGCGTCATAATATCGTCGGTTTCAGCAAAGGGCGAGACTATCTAGCTCAAAGTTCTGATTCCGCCGCGACTACTGTCCTGTGAGACGCGAATGGGGCAAAAGCGCAACAGCAACGGTACCGGTGACGGCATGAAGGCGTGTTCGGCCGGAGCACTCTAGACGCGGCGAAACACTTCACAGCTCTGTTGGTGTCTGTCACCCAGGGTAAAAAATAAAGGTGTTCCACGTTTTTCGTCGTGGCTGTGGCGTGAGACGATGCGGGACATGTGAAAGCCGATCCATGTCTGAAGCAAACGTTCACGTTTTCCGCTCGCTTCGTAAGCCCCGCCCACTAAAAAAAAATCGAGTTCGCACACAAACGACTGTTCGCCATACGTCGTCCCACTTCCCCCCCTTCACTTCCCTCTGTCGCTCGTTCTTGCCGGCTTAACAGATGAGTGGCCATCTGTAACCGGCGGCGAACGGCACGGCTACAGCAGTACTGCTGTACCGCGGTGATGTCGGATCACGCAATTACATCAGATCCGTTTTGGCGGTGAGTAATAGGACTGGGCCGACGAAAATACGTGACGCCCCCTGTCCCCTATCAACAAAACCGTAAACATCTCTAGGAAACCCCTGTATGTTTGCTTGCCAGCAGCCACATTTGGACTTTGAGCTTGCGCTGTGACTCTGCGCGACCTCTTCTGGCCAACCGGGCACGAGTACCACCCGGCGGTAGTTGGCGTCATGTTGACAGAGGCTTACAGCTTACAGCTAACAGCAGCTGTGCTACGGTGCTACAGCACGAACTAAAATAATACCAGTTGGTTTTAAATTAAGATAAATTGCGAAAAAAAAAAAAATAGATCGAGGTCTGCATATTTTTTCGACGTGCGTTTTGATTCTAGCGGGGGTGCCTCTCAAACGTGCCCTGTTTTTGCCGCAATTACCCGTGAGCACGTTTCTTTCTGAATTTGCCGCAATACGCGTAAGAATAAGCTTTTCCAGCCGAAATCCGACATCATTGGTGTACAGCAGTACCAGGTACATATGTACGAAGCCCTTTATCCGGGAACATATCCAAGATGAAGCGTATGTCACGGGCACCAACCGAACGGTTCCAATTACAACCCTACCCTATTGCGTTGCTGTTGCGTCTCCTTGCGCGCTGTAATAACTAACCTATAGTCACCTAATTGCTGGAGTGGTCGAAGTTTCGAATTCTCAACTTCAGCTACTAAACTCTCGCTCTCTCTCGATATTTACCAGGTCAAACGGTCGGGAGTTGCAGGGAGGGTATCGGCGAGCACCGCGAGCACTCTTCGCGTGTCTCACCATAGGGCTCTCGCCAGGCCTTTCTTGGCATGGCCCCCAAGCCCGTCCGTGCACAGCCAGTCACTGATACCCTTGGCGCTGCCCGGGTCCTTGAAGCACCGCTTTAGCAGGACGTCAAGGCGGTCTAGAACCTGGTTCTCAAGCTTTTGCTCTCGCGCACGGGCCTGCCAAGAACAAAAAAAAGCACACAAACAAAAAAATCAAGAAGCTTATTTGCCATGTTTGTGGTTATGATACTCACGCTTCACATGGTCAGATGGAAAAATAAAAACGCCAAACAAAATGAATATCCAACGGCGAAAAGCAGGAATCCAGCGCGGAGGCTAAGTTAAGATCACGGTGTAGCCCAAAGGGCGCGACGACGGGATTTGCAAACGGTGCGCTGTACACAATGCGGGCGTGGGCACTGAGAGTGAGGCGACGGCAACAACCACGACGACGGCCACGACAAAGAAGAGCGTGCGGGGATCGGATAGCCGACGGGGTTTGCAACTCCGGCCGCGGGCATTTTGATTGGTTGAATCAGGAGACATTCTAATAGGACGGATAAGTGTCAGGCGGATCCATCCGCGTTGAATCTACGCGTATTGCTTTAGGTACATCAGTACCCAATCACTTATGAAGCGATGGGTCAAAACTACGCATGAGCAGCAGCAGCTCAAAACTTGAAGATGTAAGACTACCACCCGAAATGCTGTACGTACTGCTGCTGTACTATGTTGCTTTAGCTGCACTGCTATTGTACCGCTCGTAAGAGATGCGAGAACGGCGTCCATCAGCACACCAGGTACTGGTACTTTTCAAGAGGCTTTGTACCTGGTACGTAGTCCACTCGTGTATACATTGTGTATATATAGTACGTTCGATTTGTGATCTGAGCCATAGGTCGCACGCATGAAATACTTGTTGTTGTTGTTGTCTTCACATTAAACCTGTTCTTTCTACTCAACCACATCAGTACACCCACAGCAGTGTCTGTCCTGATTCCTAGTCCTAGAGAGCTACAATTTCTGTGGTCACAGAGGCATGTATAGAAACAGCTATAAACTCGTTTTGGCTGGTCGGTGTTGCTTGCCCGGTTATACGTTATACTTGCCCGGGGTGGCTGACTCGTTTTTTTTTTTTTTTTTTTTGCTTTTTTTGCTTTCAAGAGATGGTTTTACGTTCCTCGTTCTTGTCCGGTGGCCACGTACGTACGATCAGTACAGTACCGTCCCGCTCATAAGAAACCAGAAATCGGGCTTACTTAGGCTGACTTTCTTATTTTAGAAAGGGGTGTGTCCCACACTAACTTAAGTATAATAGCTGTCGACTTTCTTATTCCCCCCGTAATGTTTAGGCTGAGTTTCTTGTGGGGCACTTTCTTATGAGAGGGCCGGTAGTGTATGGTACTTGTGTACCCCTCTGACCGGGAATACAGTCCGCCTTTGGGAGTTGCAGTGAGATTCCCACGAATCCGATGCGAAAAACTAGGGGATTGAAAAAACGTGAACCGCAATGAGTTCTGCCGCTTTTTTTGTCTGAAACTACCTTATGGTATAGGGGACGGACAGGTATGCTGCAATATTTTGGGAAGGGCGTCTTGTGTTGGTGACTCCATTTGTTATGTGTTTGATGGATAGCCACGTGCGTGTAAGCCTGTGCGTCTTGTGTTTTGTTTTCTGTTCTGGCCTGGTCCGGACGACGCCAGCAGATACATGATATATACATAGCGGGTGTGCGCGATTTGTTTTTTACACTACGGCGATCCAGCTCGCTTTGTAACACGCTCGAAATTTCCGTAGCACATTCACTGGACCACGTCTTTCTGTCCGGAACTAATCGTGTCTGCGGCAATGGAGCTCTCGCCTATATGTCGCTGTCGAAGTCGCCTTATAATATACCACATGACTGAGTCACCTCTTTCTGTCCGAGACTAGTCGTGTACGTATGTAAAGCGTGATACGAGTATAGACTATAGCTTGATTCAATCTCACGATGACATTGAACCGTTAAAATCGTTTGACGACCTCGCAGGAGGACTTCATGAAGGCGGTAAGGAAGATCGCCGAGAACAAAAAGCTGGAGGGCAAGGTCGACTACGCCAAGGTATAGGAGGCCCACGGGACCACGAGCTGGCTCGCATCGGACACGAAAAGCGTGGACGCCACGGCTACGTACTGCTTCGGATTTGGAACAAGACGTTTAAAACGTTTTCGGGACGCTGTTGGAATTACTTTGGAGCGCTGGGTTTCCGTGACATGGATGCGGTTGCGGGGAGGGAGTGGGGGCGTCCAGAGGCACCGCGGAGTTCCACGAAAAGAGCTAACGAGAACCGTAGGGGGTCTTGCGGAGAAGCGTTACCGGCATCGGGCACGTTAGACTGGAGGGTTAGGGTTACCTAAAAAAAGGCAGGCTCGCTTTGCCCCACCAATCCTGGATGTATGG
>JAXFYO010009115.1:0-11153 GCA_034768055.1 Saccharina latissima
GCTACTAAGCGCTCTCAGCAGTTGATTCCGTGTTTTATTTAGTTTTGCGAATGAAGTCAAACGTCCGACCCACGTAAGGTGCGAACCCCAGAAACAACTCTCAGTAGCATTCGAGGGTACCACTACTAATAGACCATCGAGGCGACCGATTACAAAGCGTTATGTTAAACGTAAAATATGCATGGACAACACGTGACTTATCCTACGGTTGGACTGCCCTTCGTGAGGGCATCATGGTGATGTCTGTGTACATGGCGGAATCGGCAGTGCAGCGGCGCAACGGGGGTGTTCGTACACCAATGGCATTATCAGTAGAAACAGGGTTCGTCATAACAGTAATATTGGGTGAATTCCAATTTGCACATGTGTACCGTAGCACCGCATTGTATGCAAGGCGGCGTTCGCTTGTCGATGGTAGCCTAATAGCCACATGGCCATCGGTCGAAGACTGTACGGGGACTTGTAGATACAGTCGAGGAAACACATGACGGGTGCGTATCTAGTATCGTCTGAATGGAGTTAAAAAGCCCATGGACAGGTAAACATTTACAGTTCCGCCATAATTGATTATTGACCGATTAGAAGGCTGATCATTGGTCGGGGTTCATCCCTCGACGGTAACCCCAGTCCTAGGCCCTTAAAAAACAGAACTGGCTATATCACTCTGTTCCACTGCTGATGGAGGTCAGTATGATATGAAATTTGTTTCATTTTGAGTTGATATTGCATGCGACATTCGTGGCTGACAAAATTTGGGAATTTCTGCTTGTTCTAACTCGTATACGCCCACTCTCGGGAGGGGGGGGCTGAAACTCCGAACTGCGTAGGCCAAAGGCACCCTCATCGTAGATGAACTTACGACACTAAACGCAAGACCCGTCAACCCTATGCTCAGTGAAGTGCTACCGGAAGGTGAACGGATAAAATGTACCTGGTGCATGGTAAACTTTTGGAGTTTTTTCCCCGCAATCCGCATTCGCTGCGGAAGTCGCAACGGAATTTCAAGATAACAGGACCCAGCCAACATTCGACTCGGGCTGCGGATCATCCACTTAATGAGCGCAGGTGCTTAACGCATGAAATATTAGGGAGAGCATCATACGTGCGCATTGCAATCTATACGGCAATACGGCCGGACCACGGAGGGAATCGTACACCTGAGGGCGATTTTTACTGGCACTAATCATGCCTCCATTTTCCCTGCAAACGAACACAAAGTTGAAACAAGACCGTGAAGAGACGGTGCAATCTTTGATTGGCTCATTCACGCGGGTTATGTGGTGACCGGTGTTGCCGTTTCTGAGCGCCATCGATAGCGCCATCACTTTTTCCTTTGAGTAGTTGTGCCTTGTATTCGCCAATGCTAAATGCGGACACGTTTGTGCAAGAAACGCCCAAAAAGACAAGAGCCGATATGTCGTTCGATTTATGCAGTGCTCTCTTGCAACCTAGTACTGATGTATGTCGTAGTCATATGTATGTACAGCGTCACAAGCCATGCACGATACACGCCCTTTCTCGCTTCTGGAGCTAGCACCGAAGTTGTTTACGAACGTGTGGGATCCACTGTAAGAGCTAAACTCGGGACCGACGAAAATGGAGAAGGTGAATACAACTAGGTGGTTCCATGAGTTGGGACCTTAACTTGTTTGTTGTTTGATTCCCCCTCGATCGTTGTGCCTTTTACTTATGTACCAACCCAAAGCCAGACAAAACAGGCGTTATGAGTGAAATACTGAGGGTAAGAGGCGATAATGCCGTCCGCGTCATCTCGAAGTACGTGGTCGTTTGGGCGGAGTGCCCCTTCTGCTATGGAGAGGACTTTTCGGACTTGGACTTTCGATTCAGTGCCAGCGTGCAACAAAACGATTAAGAAAGTCCACGTCTGGCCGGAGACGGCGGAAACGTTGCGATATATCAGCAGGAACCCGGGCGGAGCGAGAACGGGTAAGAGAAGGGAATAAGCAGTAGCGGATGAGGGCTTAGCGAAGCGTATATACACTTGTATACTGCTGTTCTAAATACGACGTATGCCACGTAACTGACGACAACACTTTACGGCAGATCGTTCCCGTTACTATGTACTTAGGCGGCTGGAGGGAGGTACGGACGTGGTGGGGTGTGGAGCACCTATCTGCTATCTATATCACTGTAAGACGTATAATACCTGTAAGGCGTACTCTCAAATGTGTACTATATACACTTGCCCTGTACGGTGGGGGGTCGCTCCTAAGGGCACAATCCCAGGATAATGTACTTGTCTAGTATTTATCGGGAGCCCATAAGGAAGTACTGCCGATATGAAATCGAGACATCCGAATCAGCCACAACGCTGCGTTTATATGTGGCGTCCGATGCACATCGGGTGTAACGTGTGTGCTGTGAGTTTTCACTGCAGCTAGAGACACATGCAGATTATTGATCTGCTCTAATACAACATCCAATATTTGCATAAGGACCCTATCGCGCGGGGATATGGGTTTCAGCGTATCATTCTTCAAATGTGTTTGCCAAATCCCAACGGTCCTCCATCATAATTTATTTAGAGGACGCAAACTTGGAGATTCTGTCCCCAATATGTATAGTGATACGAACAAGGGTACATTAATCCATGACATTACGTACTCACATAGGCGGCGGAGATCAACCAGTCATTGGTGTTGTCGCACACTGAAATGAAAATCACGCGCGAAGCACCGTTACAACCAGATATTGCGACCACACAGTATCGAAGGCGAAGGTAAATATTGGTGTATCTACGGTCCTAATGTTGGTCACGTCTCACCTACGTGAAAGTATACTGAACCTTGAATCAATTATCACACCAGTCCCTGTACCCCGTTTATCCTACGCGACGTCTTCAGATCTGCTTACCTTTGGCAGAGTTGTGATCAAACAGGGTGCTGCCATCGATGTGGGTAGCTGACCCGTTGGCGAAGATGGCACCTGCCGGCAGTAACATCACGACAATGGGGTTTCCAGCTCGAACAAACGAACTAATGGACGCCCCTGGAACATAACTAACTCTCTATTCGTAGGTAGTTTGAACACGGCCTAAAAACGGTTCGATGCTACAATCAGGGAACAAGGAATCTCACTCAGTCCCGTTGCAGGGTGTCAGGGCTCTGAAGGGGGTGATATTTAAGTATTATCACGTGTTGCGTGGATTGCGGTAACTGTTCTCCGGCGAATAACGGAGAAGAGCTTCTAGTATTGCAGACAGTCTCCGTATTGTCTACGGCCAGGTTGATAGCACTCACGCCATACCCCTGCTAGGCAGTGCTAGTAGCGAGCTCCTAATTTACGAACGATGGTGTCGCGTGGTGAAGGTGATGTTGCGCTTGTGATCATAGATATTCAGGCCCGCTCACTGCGCGACGTAGCGTGCACTGGCCACAAACCCATAAGCTAACGGTAAGATACTACTTCTCCTTGCATCATCGGCTGCTTCAACTAATATATACTCAAGCCTATACGACGTCTGGCGGTTCGTTAAAGGTTCTATACGAGAGACATTCGTGGACCCCATGGCTCGAATGCCAATTCACCACAACGCGTTTGTGGCGCCAGATGATACACGAACTAAGCGTTCGAATAAGGGTTGCAGAGACGCGGGCGAGCGCAAGCCTCGCAGTGTTACGACTGCTGACGTCCGTTTGAGACAGCGTTGTAGGTGATACAACGTTTCTACTGGCCTCTTTTACATCGCTATGATCTTAGGAACTCCGAGCATCTTACAATATACCAGATGGAGCCGATTCCTACAGTAAGTTACAACATAATCAGTTTGGTGGAATGTGTCAATCGGTTTCACATTTAGTTTCTGAGACGACATTCAAAGGACAACCAGTGAGCCCCCCTCGAACACGGTTGCTCCAAACACGCCTCGGGTGTGTTTTTAAACAGAGCTGTCCTGCATGCAACGAATAGTTAGCCCGAACCCCAACCCTAACCCTACAGATATCCAGCACGAAACGCATTCATCGTACGGGGTAGTGCAGCTATTTTGTAGCTTGAGAGCTCTGCCAAGTAGACTTCCACAGGGAATACACGATTGCTCTGAGCGTAGAGACAACTGTTTGTATTGTTGTGGACTTAACGTCTGTGTTTGTAGCCCTCGAACGTGCTAGGTGCGAGTTGAACCACATTGGGTGATGTTCGTGTTTATATGTACCTCGCAGGCTGCATGCATGGTCTGAACACCTGAACAAAACCAAAGCCGATGACTAACATAGTGTTCAACTCGGTCTACACAGTCTATCAACGGAACACATATATACATCTGCTCGTGTTTTCTACGTATCACAATCGCCAAATTGCCTGACCGCGAATGCCTCCAAAATGCATGAGATTGTTGACGAAAAAATCGATATTCGACGTACGCAACCAACGGAGCGAACTACAGTATTGAGGATGTTGAACGCCAGCACGCTGCCCGAGGCTGTAACGTATCCTCTTGTTAATTGGGTCGTATGGCATGGAAACACTTGAACAAAAAATTAACCATGTTATCTACAAACCAAACCCAGAAAATGCCCGGCACCAAGGCGCACGTTTTCCCAACTGCGGGTTGTGTGGTCTGGCGTTCGAATGTACTCAAGAGATTCCCATCATCCCGCGGTCATCGGTGAAGCTATACACTTTACTTTCGCGTTTCCTTTAAACCTATGTACGGTCGATAAACCGGGAAAACAGTTTAGTTTTTTGGGGGGGTACATTGTTCGCAACTCTACTACGACCACGGGTTTGGCTCTCGACATTGCCAAAGTCAGAAGCGAAGTTTGTAAGGCAAACAAAATAAAAACTGAGGGAAATTGTCGGGAAAAAACGGAGATTGGGACGTAATACTTACTGCACCTTTTCGAGCGAAGAACCTACAACTCGATTGACTAATATATGGCGGGAAGCGTATATATGCGTCATGCTCCAGACGGGTCTCGTTTCATGTTCGGAGCAAAAGTCTACTTCGCTAGATATCGACGGTTTTGTCTATTCTGGGAGATTTTTAGCCGGTTGTTGCCAACTATTGAGAAGTGTTTTCGATTTCCGCCTATGAACTAATTGTTGTCAGTTAGTTTAGCGCAAGGCATTTGTTTGCCGACGGTATCTGGTTCGCTTGGCCTTGGCGATCACGACGATGGTTGGTGTATTTTTCGACTTGACATATTTTAACAGTTAATAGACGAACTCAAGTTGGACGAATCGTCCTGCACGAACAGAACGTTTGCGTACGCCCAACGCTATTGCTGAGGGTTAGGCCTTTGTTCTCCCGGATCTACTTGAATAACACTGTTTTTTTTTCGCGGCGTAATCTCCCAAAAGTGTTTTTTGGGGTAATCCTATTGATTGAGGGGTTGGAAACACCGTCGTTTTACAGCAAGAAAGATCAGGGGAGAGTTGCTCCATCAACAGCTGCAGTGACGCACGGCAGCACCCAGTGTCGGTCGAAGCTGCAAGAGAGAGAGGGGTCACCTGTCGACCCGGGCTAAGCGGGAGGCTTGGTGGTGGTGGGGGTGGTAGTGGTGGTGGTGATCGCGGTTGGTCATGGTGGAGGAGCCACTTTTTACTATTTTTCGGGGCGTGCTCCGGGTACACCTTTTCGCACCGGTACTGTGTCCACCACAGCTGTCCACAGCTTCCCACCGTCCACCAACCCACACAAACTGACGATACTTATAAATATCCTGCTGCGCGAGTTCCTAGCGACATCTGTACTATCTTTGAATATAAGTATTCAATAGCCTGTGTCGTATGAAAGGTTTCTTTGTTTCGTTTATTGTTGTGCACATCCGTAAACAGCTTGCGGAATAGGAAATTACTGGTAGCAATATCAAGCCGCGACTCGGCAAATAAGCTGTTGTGCGGGGGGCAACACGGTGGTGGTGTGTACTTGTGGTAGAAAGTTTCTTTAAGGAACATTTCGCGGTCATTGCCAAGATGGTTACACACTTGTACTACTGCCAGACCACGCATCGCACGAATCTAACTCGAACAAATTCTTGCTCCCGATACCTGATTAGGATGATAAATGCAGCCAACGTATACAGTTGTTTGGGTTATCTCCGGCGATACCTCCCAATCGCCTCGTTTTTACGGAGGGGGTCCGACGAAAAACAAAAACACACGATCGGCATCCAGTAAGAACCTGTGCACATATGGTATGTGTCATGATAACGAACACCTTAGCTAAACCGTCTCTAAACGTACGTAGTATAATGTCGTATGCGTATGTGTTCTTTAGCGCCGCTCACACGCTTCTGTACCAGTGTGTTGTTATCATAAAACCGATTGGGTGGGGACATAACGGGGTGTATCAGTTAGTTGCATGAAACGATTGGGCTCTATGTTCTACGGCTGACCCTGATATGAGCCGACAGGCTAGGTTCCGCTGTCAGCCATACACTTACTCCGAACGTATGATATGTCAGCATGAATGTGTTCTTGAGTCTCTTCTCTTTGCGTTAGGGAAACTTAATTTGATTCGGTCATACTATTAATCTGATAATATTCCAGCTGAGACCTAATCCACATGTGCTGGACTTTGCAGGTTTCAGCCCGTTCATCGATGCATGGCGACATTTTACGTTCTACAGAAATCGCACATTCTACAGAAATCGCACATACTGTTGAGCCTAGCTTCCATCGACGACCTCGTTGTCTCCGTGCGAAACTAGTGTCACTGACACCGTCGTATAGTGGCGGAAACGGCAAGTCTCTAAACGTAACACTTCTACAACCGATGAAGAGCAGAAAGCGCAGAAACTGCTGATGTCACACGACCTCGAGTATCTTAGAGGCAAGTTTTTGTTCCAGAACCCACTTACGGTAGCATGCGCATCGTATGGGCCCGCTGACAACAAACACGTACTCTGAGCAAGGTACATATTTTTAGTGTGACCTCGTCCTTCAACAACTTTGAGCATATGCTGTTTTATAGGATTCAGTGTAGCCCTCGCCGCTGAGCAGTTTTTTTTAATCCGTGTTTCCTGGCGTCTTCCAAAAGGTGAGGTTTTTGCTCTTATTGGGCCCATTCTTACTCGTGGGCCTACACTGCATGCAAGCTCTTACGGCGGCTTGTTTACGTCCTACGGTTGAACCATTCCAGTCACATGGTACTGCATCATGTTTCTTGCACCATACTCAATACACATCGACGACTCCGCCCTCATCTGCAGATTATACCGGGATTGAATCCTATTTCAATAACTGTACCACATGTACACAGTCACGTTTCCTGAAAATCTGACTGCGACAATTGCCTTGACCTCAATTGGGGCAATAGCATCGAAAATGCAGCACGTTCTAAGATGTGTTTACGAACACGATGAATGTGGGGTTTGGTGCTATATCAAGGGTTGTACACTTGCGTACGAAGTATATGTTTGTAATCTCTCGCAATTTGCACGTCGAAGTCGCGGGGTAAGATTCGCGAAAGAGCTGTACGTTCGCCACAAAGCAACCAGGTAAACGCTTTGAATGCTGTACAGTCAATATCCTGGTGCCACGTCGTATCGTGACATAGAGTACGCTTGCGATACTCAGAGGAGACATATATGGACCCTACTTTGCACACATTTATGCATCTGGTGTGCCAAGTCTTACACCTCGTGAGAGAGAAAAAAAACTGCTGAATATTATGAATAACCATGACTGTAACATACCTCCGAAGTGAGCCGAGTTGTCGTCAAACGAGGAGTTACCACTGACGTGGATTGCCGAGGAAGACGCGTAGATGGCACCTGGACGTTGGTACAGGGCGTCGTTAGCAAGTCTTACGAATACAACACAAACAAATGAGGTCAATCTGAGACGTGGAACGAGTTCGTAAATGTATACGGTACTAAGTATTGCTTTGAGACCACGCCTACCAATACCCATTAAACACCAAAGTATGCCTCGAGGTAAACGTCAACATACACCAGTTATGCAGATGTTGACAACTGTACCGGCGTATTTCTGAACCATGTGTAGATATATGTTCTTCAGGTTTTAGGAACTGAAAATTTGAAAAGCTCGTTTCGCAAAGATTATATTTCAATCCGCACAGGCTACCATCGGTGATTTTCTACCTTTAGGTTATGTTTTGTTGGGGAACAACAAACGGTTCGGCGTGTTGCGACGAGGACCCATTGATGCGCATGATTAACACATAGCCGTGTCCGTTAACCGACAATCAGTGGGGTATGCCTTCCGTACATTGTTACGTGTTCTGTGCTCGTGGGACGCTACGAGTACTACGGCTAACTAAGCAGTATAGCTATGCAAGTGCTATGGCTCAGCTTGTCGTCGTTTGGGCTGTCTGACGAGCGGTTTGAGGGCTACCTCAATGTCCACTACTGAGTGGCTCTGTACCTCACCTAAACTTGGACGTGGAAATATCTCGTTGGCGCAGCGTAATATACTATCCGATGGCGGTAATACCGCGAAACCATAAAGCACAAACGCTCAAGACTGCAAAGGAATAGGGCAGTCACTCGACGGAGTGGCTCTGAGCGGCTAGATAAATAGGGCTTAAAAGTGACCCCCCTACCGTAGCACCAATCCGGACATGTGTATAGCTTCCCCCCTGTGTTGACCTAACTCCACCCTCGAATGGATGATTTGTATTGCCTTATAGAAGCAGTGTCTCACCTCCTCTCGAAGCGTTGTTGTTAGTGAAGGCGCAGTTGAACACAACAAGAGAGCTGTCCAAATCCAGGTGGATTGCTCCCCCATTATCTTCGTTTCCCCCCTCGAGCACCAGGTGGCTGAGGCGAAGAGTGGACCCGTTTGACACCTTAAATATTCCTGTGCCACGTCCGCCATCGCTGGTCGTGTAGTCGCCGATGTCGTCGTATAAAGCGCCCCGAATGATGGGCAAACCAATCCCAGTGACGGTGACGTCCTTTTCGTTTGACACATCGATAGTCTGCTCGATGGACACGCTTGGATACCACGTGATGTCAAAGTTTCCTGCGCCCGTGCAGGCTAAAGCGTCAGTTAGATTCTGGGCGTCCGCTGTTGAAGTCACGTTTATCGCAACAGTATTCGACGGACATAGCGTTGATGCTGCTCCAGACACGAAAAAGACCGTCATCCCGACCACTATCGTAGGCATGAAGTCGATCACCATGCTGCAGAAGCAATGAAAAGGGAAACGTTAGCGTCGTGGTCAGCTGTTTCGGTACGATAAGAAATGTTTAGCCTCCCTTCAAAGTACCAATCCCCAAGCATACCTTGCGGCGGGGTAGCTGTAGAAGTGGAACAACGGTGACGCTAGGGCAGAGACAAAATTCTAGTGCCACGTTGGCGACTACAGGATGTCCGCACGTGTGTACAGCGGCAGGTGTCGAAGGCATCAAGGACACCTGCTGCGCCAAGAAGCCCCGAGAACTACCAAATATTGTGTCACTGCAATTCCTAAACGATGGTACTAATGCTATGGCAATTGGTCGGGCTCCCGTAGGCCCCAACTCGATAGGCTAGTTGATTCGCGGTTTTACGCCAAATTAAAAAGCAAAAAAGCACGTCTTGTGCCTATCAAAACTTCAAATTTAAGTACGTTTGGTATATTGAGGCTATGGTATACTTTTTGTGAACTAAGGCTGATGCGTTGAAGAATGCGCCTGTTTTGTTTTTGCACCCCAATTTGTTCACCTCAATTATCTTTCGCGCTTGGCGTAAAACATGTCCGATACGATACATCTACCTTTCGATAGTTCGATATGTCGAAACGCACGATACGACATCCAACACGGCTGATTGTTGAGGCACTTCTGGCGCTTGCATTCATAAGTATAAAATTTGTTTAGGTTAGATCTTACAACTTTAGAGTCTTCCATATTTTCAACGGCGAGTATTGTTTTTAAGGCGTTCAAATATAGGTGTATGGGCTCAATGTTTTATTTTCCCCTTTCTATTTGTACGAGTGAGTACGATCGGGGCGCATCGCACCTTCGGCTGCTCTATTAATACTACTGCTGTACACCTGGTATATACGTATGATATATACTGTGTACTGTATATAATATTGCCTTAGTTGCACGCCGGCTTGTTCAGCCGCCATGCTTGTCCTTTACAATTAACTTGTTTTATGGCGATCGACGAACGAGGTGAAGGCTATATGCCTGACCAGATCTATTCGAACCGCAAATAACGAATTGTGGTGGTTCACGTGTAATGCTTTAAAATCAGGTTCCTTAAAAGGGGCCACCAACAGCAGTGGAATTGTAGAAAAAACGAAGTACAGATACCCGTCGAAATCCGGCACACCCATTGTTCGTGCTGATCCTTCATCCTAATATAGATAGAAGAGGAACATTATGTTTGCTGAGACAGAGAAACAAACAGACACAATAGAACAAAGCAAACCGAAATGCGAAAGCAAAGAAAGTGTCGTGCGCCCCCCGGAGATGTGACAGGCAAACTAATACAATCTAAAAAGAAAAGGAAAGCAACGTAAACAGCGGAAGACTGAACGAACGGAAAGGGCAAGAAATCGAAGCACAATAAAAGTACCCCCCAGTCAGCCAATGCAGTTTTTGTACCCGTACGACAGGCAGGATCTAGTCGGTCTGGTACCAAAATACCCTGTCTGCCATCTCCTTCCTGCTTTCGTCATCCGCGGTTTCCCTACGATCGTCGCCCCCCCCCCCCTCCCCATTCCCACGGGCGCCATTCACACAACAGGTGTGTGGTACTTCCTACTAAATCCCGCTTAATCTTCTTGCCAAACACGAAATACAAAGAAAGGACACTAAAGGTAAATCCTACACTATTGCTATGTGTGTTTTTCACATTAAACCGTTATTTCTACCGATCGACATCCAGCACATGTGTTACGACGATTTTTCATGGGCCCGAGGGTTTCCAGAGAAGGGCTAGGCGTGATGATCGAATAACACAATTTTAATCCAACCCAGAGATGAAACTCCTGCCCGTAAGGACGGCGCGTGGGCTGCGTGAGCCCACAACCCCTTCCTAGCTCCCGATAGGTTGTTCGGTTACCCTCGACGCTGTACTACGCAAGGAGAGTACCGGTTAGGACAGCGCTACATGGCCCACCAGCAGGGACCACAGGCTGCGTGGTACAACGGTCAATCATTGCATGAACTTGGAATGAGCGTGAACGTGTTGTGTACTTGCCCAGCAAGGACAGCTGGGGAGGGGGGCTC
>JAXFYO010009434.1:0-12970 GCA_034768055.1 Saccharina latissima
AGTAGCAGCAACAACAGTAGCAGCAACAACAACTGAGGCGGGAGGACAAGGGTGGCGTAAACAACATGTTGTCACGGGCGGCAAAGCGAAAAAAACAGAGCACAGTCCGTGCACATCCCGCGGCACGCCCCCACGAAAGAAACCCTCGCTAGCGCTGCGGTCCCTCTCCCTCTGTGGCTTAGGACCCTCGGTTGGGCTGGGCAACCCCTCGCCGGAGCACTTCCAGGAGTGGTCTCGCCTAGCGGAGGCTTGCGCTCCCGTCCTGCGCTGCCTGACGCTCACGAACGTCTCGGCCGGCCAGCTGCCCATCTGCGCGCTAACCCCGTTCTTCAAGTACCCCCGCATCCGCTCTTCCGCGGCGGCGACCGCCCGGGGCTTTCGCGCGGACGCCGAACTTTGCGCGGGACAGCGGGCTGGAGGCAGCGGAGCGGCGATTGCGCCGCGGAGAATGTGCTACGCTGATGGTGGTGGTGGTTGTTGTAGTGGTGATGGCCGTGGCCGTGGTGGTGGTGGTGTTGGTGGTGCGATGCCAGAATCGGCCGAGGAGGGCCACAACGGGCTCGTGGAGCTAACTCTGGCGACGGTGAGCTCGAAACTGGTGGCGACCGTCCTGCGTGGGGCGAAGCGGCCGATCCCCCTGTGCTTTGGGTGGGAGGGCGGCGCCGCCTTCCCCGGGGGTCCGAGGCCGCCGCTGACGGGCATGAGGCGGCTGAGCCTAGTGGTCGACGACATCACGGACGCGCTGTGTCTAGCAATTTCCGAGGGGTGCCCTAACGTTCGCGAGGTGAGCGGGTGGCGTCAGCAGCGATAACCTTGACATATTTGTTTCATACTCTCAGGGGTGGCCGACCAAAGACGAAAGGTTTAGGGTCAGAGCGTATGGCTGTTAGCAGCTGGCCTTCTGCAATACGCGGCGGCAGCTGCAGTAGGGCGGGGGGGCTGTGAAAGCTAGGCGGGGCTGGGCTGGGGGGAGGTGAAGAGGGGGGGGAGGGGTGCTCGAAGATAATACCACTGAAATGAAGCGACAAACACGTACGTATGTTAAGCGGAATTTTCGGCGGGGCTGAGAGCTTTTCGTTCCGCGTGCCCTTTCCGCGTGAGCATTCAGTATTTTTTGGCGTTTCGTGCGGAAACGCCGCTGGGGGTTTCCACGGAAACGTTCTCATCACAACACCCCCGTCACTCACATGAAGCGCGCACAGGCATCTATCTCCATGTTTTTTTTTTTTTTTTATGGCTGCGTTTTCATTTGGTCGCGAAGGTGTCCCTCCGACAGAAGCGGGGGCAGCCGGCAGCCTTCAGCGACGCCGGGCCGACGGCGCTTGCGACGTGCCAGCAGCTCACCTCCCTGAGCATCAACAGCGGGCACGAGCGCTTGAGAGGGTGAGAACAGGAGTCGCTTACCCTGTTGAAGGGCAGTGGCAGGCGCACGGGGGGTGGAAGAGGGGGGGGGGGTGGAGGGGGGTGGAGGCGATATCGGAAAGCCTTGATGTGCTCGCTCGCTTGTCCAGTAAAAACTAAACGCGCGGTGCTGTTTCGCTTACTGCTGTTGTTGACGATCTGGCGCGTTGTAGCGATCGATCAGTTTTCCGCAACCATGAAGCTCTCTATTGCGAGTGCTGTGCGTGACCCCCCCCCCCCGCCAATACCCCACGGCGCTTCGCGCTCGGTGCAAGCGAATGTCTGCCTGGTCGGTGAAAAAAAACAACGTTCTCCGTCCCGGCATTGCATATAAGGACGCGAGGACTATGTTCATACGACTACGGCCATGAACAACATGAGTACACCCCCCCCTCCCCGCCCCCGAACCCGCGGTTCATTGCTGCTGATGCTGCGCCGACGTGTGCACATATAATATAGGTGTGGCAATGCGGGCCTCGTGTTCATGGTGACGGAGCTGGCAAGGCTCGAACAGCTGTCGCTGTGCGGCGTTTCGCGGGCGACGGATGCTACGGTCGCCGCCGTCCTTGACCACCCCGAGCGCCATCTCCGACAGCTCGGCCTCGAAGGTGCGCGCAAGCACGCACGCCTGCCGCACAGACCATCTCCTCTTGTTTCGGTGGAAAAAAACACGAAGAAAAACAAAAAAGCCGGAGATTGTTTTACATTTATTTTGTAGCTGATACATACACTGTACGTATATAGGGAAGGGTCTTGACGATTTTTTTTGTTTTGTCAAGTCCAGTCTTTTTTTAAGTGTGTGCCCCCCCCCTACCCCGTTCGTTGGGGAAACAATCAGCTCGGAAAATATTTACGAAGTGTAATCATGAGTTTTTACTGCAGCACAAGAGCGCAATGAGACGCTCATACGCACATGATTTGTCTTTTTCAAAGCTGTTGAAGCCAAGGGAGTTGACACTTTGAGCCTCCTCCTGGAAGGAAGCGCTGCCCGGTTGGTGGCCGGAGAATACGAGGGTGCATCAACATACACAAAGCCGACAGCAGTAAGTAGTAGTCATCGTCGTTTGGGCAAAATGTGTCTGCGACTTTTGGGATCGCTGCTCCGTTTTTATATCTGTCGCATGTGGACGATCTTGATCGTCCACGGACGCCCCAACATTCAACCAGCTGTTGGAATCAAACCAAGAGTACACCGTAGAAACCAAGTCGCTGATATGTCCACTGTCGTCTAGTACAGCAGTGGTAGGGTCCTACAAGTGTACCGTGGGTGAAGCATCCGGCGTTATACTTTTTCACTTCGCGAGCGTTTTGCCAACATCCCACACCCACGTATTTTCACGCCGTGCGGCGTGGCATGGCACGGAATGGCATGGCATGGCAGGTTGCGAGAAGCTGAAGGGACTCGTCTTCTTTCAGCCGCTGGTCCGCACGGTGCAGTCGGCCCGCCGCCTCGAGGCCATGTCCTTCCTCACCTCCATCAGCCTCGCTCGCAGCAAGGCCGTCACTCCGGATGCGATTCGGGCCCTTACTCGGTGAGACCCCACACGACCGCAAAATCCAACCAATGGACTGGTCGCTGCCCCCCCCCCCCCCCACCCCCACCGCGCGCGCTCCGTAAACCTTCTTTTTCGGTACTCTACCAGGGACGTGCTATGCGCCCATGAATGGACTGTTTATGCTCCTGGTTGTTGAGTTTCCTGCCAGAACCAAAAGAGTCGACCCCGCTTTCGGGCAGAAAACCCTGGTATTTGTTTTTCACAAAGAAAAACATTTTCTTGGAACCAAATGTTGATGTTGTTTGGTGGCGTAAGCGCAGGGGGCTCACTTGTTTTGTTTTGTACATTATTAGCTGTGTTTTCGTGCCCCAAGGGGAGGAAGGGAGGGATTTTGAAGACACGGACGTGTTTTTGTGATTGTTGCGTTGAGAGACAACTGCACCAACATACATGTTGATTGTTGGATCAGCTGCAGTTGGCATGCTGGCCCGGTACTCCCTTTGCGCCGCTTCCTCGGAAACGTGCAAGGTTGTGTGGCAGCGTGTCGTTGGGTGGCATCTACTGCGATCGACCGGAGTGTTCTGTCCGGCCGAGCCATCTGTTCTGCTTCCCTACCTCATCTGCGAGCATGGCCGTTACAATACGGCGCACCTCTGGCAAGGATGCGGTGGAGTGGGGTGAGGTGGGATAGCGGGGGGTCGGGGGGGGCTGGGGGTTAGGGCCACCAAGCTCTGTCGTCCAAATGCAAGTCCGCCTCACAGGCGGTTCTTATTAATAGAAGGATGCAGCTCACCCTCCATGCGACTCGCCCAACACCTCACGGCGCTTCGCGCTTGGTGCAAGCAATGTCTGCCTGGTTGGTGGAAACCCAACGTGGTCCGTCCCGGCATTGTAGGGGCGCGAGGGTCTATGGTCGTACGACTACGGCCATGCATGGCAACGAGTCTCTCCCCCCCCCCCCTGGCAAGTACGCAAAACTATGCGTCGATCGACACCTCGGAGAAAAGCCTACTGAGCAGACATGAAAAGCCTACTGAGCAGACATGACACGAACGAAGCCATCTCACCCCGTCTTCTACGCGTCCGTTGTTCCCCACCCCGCTCCCGCATGCCCCTCCCTCCTTCCTCTCGTTATCGGCGCATTGTGCCACACCGCACTCCCTCGACACTGCGGGTTGATTGGTTGATTGATTGATTGGCTTGGCCTGGCTGTCACTTTTTTTTATGCGCGTGGTGCCGACCATGCCGCAGCGCGTGCGGTCCTTGCCTTGAGACCTTAGACCTGTCGTACTGCTGCGTCACGGACGAGGTGCTTATGTCCGTCCTCGCGCTTCCGGGCCTCCAAGATCTGGTAAGACTCAAAAATATTGGCAACGCGTACATACTACGTTAGGAGAGGGTACGTGCGTACCGTGTACGAGCACTCTTGGCCCGGAATATTTATGACCTTAAGACACACTCCTCAAATCGGAGGAACTTAACACCCAATATCGTCGCCTCTACGGTGCCCTCTACAGTGCTGTAGGAGGGGTAAGTTTGCACCCCAGGCGTGCCTGACCTAGCACAGCGCATACGTGGGCCATGCCTCTGTAGTGCGGTATGATAGGCGTTTATGACTGACTATTATTAATATTAATGGTATGCCCCTCGACTGAAGAAGTAAGCAATGTCGCTGCTGCAATTCCTTTTGTCTTTTACAATATCGTCTCCTCGAAAAAAAAAAGAAACACTTCATTAATTCAAACTCATTACGGAGAGCCATCTATAGTAACCAGCACATTACATTGGACCCCCGCACAAAAAAAAATATCCCCCTGTATTTACAAACCCTATTTGGTTCTGCGTATACTATGGTAACCCCGGAATATTGATAACTCAAGCCATCCTTGTTAATTAATGCTGCCCGGTAGTTTCGTTTCGTTTCGTTTATTTTTTACGCGTCGATATTTACACAGTTGTATGTAGAATATAACGACTACTCCGTGGGGACATAGTATTCAGGACTAAATATGATTAGTAACAATACTGGAAGGTATTGGTTTTTGTGTACCTGATGGGTCCTGTTTACTAGGGGCCCCCGTAACAGAAACACAAAAGAAAAAGAGACCTATGTAGCCATCGACGCGAAAGTGGGGCGGCACCCCCCGGGTAGGTGTACGTATGTGTCTCTTGTGTGGTTTTGGTCTGGGGGGACGCACCCCGAGGTGGGTTGGTGCCTCGGGGCTTCACGGAACGGAATGACAGACCCTCTTGGGTGACCTTGAACCTGTGTGTAATGAGGCGGTACTATTTAGGGGAGGGGGGGGGGGACCTGGTTTCCACATAAAAAAAATGAGACAAACAATAATGTTTTGCTACAAGTACGACGTAGGTAGGTAGGTAGGTAGGTAGGTGCGTACCAAGCGAGTTTTGTTTGTTGTATGCTTATCATATGCCAAAGGACAGTAAAAAAGAGGCGTGCATGCTACTCGTATATACGATATATATAGAGAGAGGAGTACGTATATACGAGTAGTACTTTTTGGGCTGACGAGGTTTCCCTGACACGGAGGCTAACACACGTTACCCGATTCGGCACGCCATGCGGTTAAGCGTATACCAGGTACACGTTTCCTCTACGTAGAGCCAGTTTTTTTGTGGGTGGGTGGGTGGGTGGGTCGGTGGTTGAGCGTAGTTTTTGTGGCACGCACAGCAGTATGGCAGCTGCGACTGGTCAAACGTAGACCTTGGAGTCCCCCACGCTCGACATCGACATCGCCACGGTAGTAGCACTGGCGCGGCGCCACGAGATGCCTCGGCAAACGGAGTAAGACTCGCCTCGGTGCACCCGACAGCACTTCCTTGTCATTAGCATATCTTCAAGCTGCCAACCTTCCCCGAATTTTTGCGCAAGCGGACGCGGATGTATCTACACATTTCGTATTGTTGATATTAATAGTGGTGCTGCCAAGTGATGTCTACCGTGAACGCTGCCCTGCTTGCAGAGCGCAGAGGTGGGGGACTTGCACTGGAACAAGCAGCTACAGGTACTGCGGCTGTAGCTCACAACCCTTGTGCTGTGAGGCTGTTACGGCTGTAGCTTACAACCCGGGTGCCGTGGAAGTTCTCTGCTTTTGGGTCGTGTGTACGGACGCACGTGACCTCGTATGTTTTGCCCTTATGTACTGTTTTTGGGTTGTGTGTACGTACGCACGCCCGGCTGACCTCATATTTTTTCACCTTCTTTCGGCTCTGGTTTTTCCTTGTCGGGTGGGCGTTCTGTGCTGCGCGTTCGCGGTGGCGGCGGACGGCAGCACTGAAGGCCTGGTCAACCGCTTCAACCTGTACGCGAAGTCCATGCCCAAGGGCTCCGTCCCCAGCCTGAACGTGGGCATGAAGAGCTGCATCCCGGCTTCTCTCACGAAGGGGTTCCACGGCTACACCTACAAGTGAGGCGCTCGCTTCGGCGGTACTGACTTGACAGCCTGACTGCTGGGTTGGGATGTGCTGCGCGCGCGTGATTGCGCTTATCTCGTGCGTGTATCTGTCGTATATACGTGATCGTGCGTGCCTGATTGTGTGATGATGTGTGTGTGTTTACGTGTGTTTGTATTTGTTCGGTTTGTGTAGTGCGTGTGGTGTGTGGGTGTGGGTGGTGTGTATGTGGTTGTCAAGGTGTATGTGGTTCTGAGGTTTGTGTGGTGTGTGGTGTTTCTTGTCTTGTGTGTCTGTCTTTTCCCGGTTGTGGGCTGTGCCCGAGCACGCGCCGGCCGCCGGGTATGAGGCCGACACAAGGCGACGCCAAAGTTCGTTGTTGTGACCACGGTCCGTAGGCGGGCGACGGATCCCACCGCAGACACGCAGAGTAGACCCTCCGCCCGCGTTTTCCCAGGTGCCGATCAAGCACTTGAGGCAACTTTTGCGAACTTTGTTGCTCGAACGAGAGGGGGGAAATATAAGAATATACGAGGTAAATAGTTGTTTTGTGCGGGAACAGGACTGTAGCGATCGCCCGCGTCTCGTGCGTCGCTCCGGCCACCTCTCCCCCGGACTATGCTAGACGGGTAAAGCGTGTAGAGGCTACGAGCTGGATCGGACGGTGCGCACTATCAAGCCCGGTGTAAAACGATCAGCTATATGTATTGACCCCACGTCGATGTCGTCCGGTGCTCGTCGCCCCCCTCTCTCTCGGCCCCCCGCTCCGTGCTCCCCCCGGCCGCCCTATCTCTCTGCTCTTGGCACTCGCCAGCCGCGGGGCTGCAAAGGGTAGCGGGGTCTGGGCCGCTTTGTCGAGCCCCGGAAGCAAGTGCGCCGATGGAGTCCAAAGCGGGGGCGTCGAGAAAGCGAGCGGGATCGGAGGTGCAAGTGGGGGTGGGGGCGAGGGCAGAGGCAGCGGCGTGCCAGTTGCGGCGGCGGCGGGCGCCGAGGTGAGGCATGACCGCGCGCGGAAGCGGAGACGGAACGGGTGCACGGGCGTCAGCCGGGACGAAGATGCGGCCGGCGGCCCCTCGCCGCTTCTCTCGCCGGAAGTGCCGGCGGGGGCGGTGGCGGAAGCGGCACCGGCGGCGGGAGAAGCTGTAGCGGTAGGAGCCGCCGCCATTCCCACGCCCGAGCCGATGGAAGACGAAAAGGGAGGGATGCCGGCGGGAGCGGCGGCGGACGAGATATCGGGAGGCGAGGAAGTCACGGAACCGGGAGATGGGGGGCAGCCGGCGCAGAGGTTCGGGGAGGGCGGGGCCAGCGAGGGCACGGGCGTCGGGGTCGGCGTCGTCGGTGTCAGTGGCGCCGGCGAGGGTGGCAGGGGATGGAGGCGGTTGCTCGCGGGCGGGAGCGCGATGTTTACCGAGGAGGAAGGAGACTACGCCGCGGATTCCGAGCGCAGCACCGACCACGAGTCGATGCACCTGTGCGGCGGAGGGCTCAGGGAGAGCGACGAGCACGAAACCTCCGAGAGGGAAGGGTTTCGCCGAAGCCCGGGGGACGGGGGCGTGATAGCTGGGCTTGGGGCGGACGGAGCCGGCGGCCGCCAGGACCGTGGGCGCAATAGCACGCGAACCGCCGGGTACCGTGGCGGCGGCGGGGTCCGTCCCGAGTCCAGAACCTCCAGCCCCGAGGCCGGCTTGGGTGGGGACGACGGGAACAGCTCTGGTCGGAACAGCACCTCGGCGGGAGGCGAGGGTAGGTCGCGCTTGGGCACGTCCGTGTCGAAGCGCCGAAGGGTCGGCTCCGCCAGTGGTAGCGGTGGCGGCGGCGGTAGCGGGGGTGGCATGCGAGGCGGCGCTGGTCAGGAGGAGGCGGGAGGGACGAGTGAATTGCATGCGCACGGCGAGGTCAGCCGTACCGGCGGGGTTGGTGGAGGAGAAGAGGAGGAAGAAGAGCTCGAGCGCGACGAAGCAGGCACAGAAGCTGTCGAGACGCGAGCGCTCGCGGTCGGTGGGTTGAGCGTCGGAATGGGGACGGGGACCCCGCTTGAGTGGAAGGCCAAGCTCGGCCGCCAGCCCATCTTCATGTCGCGCGGGATCCCGGAGAAGGGCCGAGGCCTTCTGTCCCATAGCGAAGGCGAAACCCACGGCGCAAGGAATCCAGGGAGGGGCGGCGTCGGGACTTTATCTGGGCCGCTGCAAGACCCTGAAGACGACCGCGACCGTGCCAGTAGCTGTAGCAGTGCGGACTCTCCCGTCCCTAGCACCATCAGGGCTGGGTGCAGTATTATCGTACGCCCAGGCTCGCGGGGGGGGAGCAGGGCGGGCGCAGGTTCAGCGGGGGCGGCGGCGGCATTTGACGGGAGAGGTATCCGCTCGGACACCGCTGCGGCAATCGGCAGGGGCATGGCAGCAGCAGCGGCGGCGACGACAGCACCCGCGGCGGTGGCGGCTGGGGTGGAGGTACCGAGAGAAGCCAGGGCTCCACCCCCCAACACTCCCGACGGGGCTGTTCCGTGGCACCATACGAGCGTGTACGAGGCAAACGACCCCACCGAGGACCGGCATGCGGAGGTGTCCCACAGCGAGCTGGGCGTGAGGATCTACTGCGTTTGCGATGGGCACGGGGGCAGTCGCGCTGCGCAGTTCGTGTGCGACCACCTCGCCGGCGACGTCTTGGCGAGGGTGGTGGCGATGGCGGCGGCCGCGCGGGAGCGAGGGGGTCTCGGCGGCGGCGGCGACGACGGGTGGACCGGGGACGAGGAAGAGGTGCGCCGGTCGCTGGCGGACGCCTTCACCTCTTGCGACGAGCAGTTCATCGCTCAGCTGGACCCGAGGAAGAACAGGGGCTACATCAACGCCGGCTGCTGCGTCCTGCTCGCCCTCCTCATTCGTTCGAAGCTTTACGTCGCTCACGTGGGGGACTGCCGCATCGTTCTCGGAACCACGGACGCGGACGCTTCGCGGTTTCCCCCCGATTTTCTGTCCACAGCTTCTACTACGGTGACCTCTCCCGGGGCGGCAGCGGCGGCGGCGGCAGCCGCGGTGGGCGCAGCTAGCGTAGCTGGCGGCGGCAACGGACGAGACGGAGATTTTGGCCGCGAGAGCGGGGGCTTCAGGAGGGCCGCGGGGTCGGTAACACCACCGGGAGGTAGGCGCGCGGGGTGTCCTACTCGCTCTTCTCCCGGGGGCGGGCTGGGAGCCGTCGCGCTGTCTCGCGACCACAACTGCGACGACGCGGACGAGGTTGCGCTTGTGAGGGCGCGGAGCGGGGACGAGAAGGCCATCCGCGTTAGCCGGAACGACCAGTACAAGGGAGCCAGGGCCATCAAGCGCGTGGCGGGGTCGCTGGCGGTCACGAGGGCGGTCGGGGACGCGTACCTCAAGAAGGCCGCGTTCAGCTTCAGTCCTTATAAGGCGAGTACTCCCTATACCATGTCCATATCGTACCCCCTCTCGGGAGGGATGAGACGAGCCGGTATCGATGTTGTTGCCGTTGTCGGTGTCGGTGTCGGTGTTGTTCCACCGGCCTTACCCGGGGACAGCACTGCTGTATGTCTGTTGTAAACAGCCCGGTGGGGGTGGCGTAATACACCAACTAGCCAGTTTTTGGGGGCCAACCTCTACTTCTCGGAATTATGATTGCATGGTGCTTGCAGTGATATATAGGGGTTATTCGCGAAGCGCCAAGTATGAGAAGGTAGTGTATTGTGTTGGGACCTCAAAACCTCGCTCTTGGACTTTTGCCTCGGCGAGGGGGGCAAGTGGAGTTGAAACATCTGGGGGAAAGTTGCGTGTCCCACTTGTGGCTCATAAGACCCCCCCCTTTCCTCCGTGCGGTGGTGATCGCGCGCTGTCGGCCCTTTTCAGAATGCTCGGCCCTTGCGCATTTTGACGTTTCGTTCTACGTGACCCCGTATGCGAGAGGACCCCCCCCCCCTCCCTTCCCTTCCTACTTAACAGTACTCACACGCTCACACTCTATTTCCTCGCCCCCCGTCCAACGTCCTGCATCCCAACCTAACGGGTTTCCTTCCCCACCGCGCAACAACCCGGTCGACTCGAATCGGTGACTTCAGGAAGGGGTCCCCTATATCACGGCTGAACCTGCGGTGACAACTTTCGAGCTCACCTCGAGCGACCGCTTCTTGGTGCTCGCGACTGACGGGGTGTGGGAACAGGTTTCCAACGAAGAGGCGGTGCGCTGCGTGTCCGCGGCGCTGGGGTCCGCCGGCGCCGGGGGCACCGGGGCACCTCCTAGCGATAGTAGCCCGACCATGAGCCGCCGCCAGCGCTCGACCACGGGTCGGGCGGCAGCGGAAGGGGGTTGGGGTGGTGCCACGGGGGGCGGGACGATGGGGGGCGTGGCGGCGGCGGCGGCAGTTGCGGCGACCAGCGACGCTCTCGTGGATTACGTGCTCGCGCGCTCGGCCCAGGGACACGGGATGTCGGTTTCTTCCTTGCGGGCCTTGCCTCGAGGCCCTCCCAGGCGGATGTTGCACGACGATGTTTGCGTGACGGTGGTGCACCTGACGCCCGCCCAACCGCAATAGGTACCGTTGTCGTTGTGGGAGGGGGTATTTCGATCGGCGGCGGCTGCGGTGCCGGTGGGGGCGGTGGCGGCTTCGGTGGTGGCGGAAAAGGGGGCGTTGGCGTTGATTATTGAGGCTTTTGGCATGCAAAATCTGCGCGGGAAATCGGAGGCGAACGGGAAGAGGGGGTGGGGGTGGAGGGGGGGGGCAGGAGGAGGAGGAGGAGGAGCGAACAGAAAATTCTCGTTTTTTTATTGTTATTATTATCGTTGCAGCGTTGCGGCGGAGCGCATCGCAACGACCCGTAGTGTCTGTATAGCTGCTGTCTCCAGATTTAGTTACGATCTAGCGCTACGCCGCGTGCGTTGTAACGTACACGTGGGTGCCGTTTGCTGTCCGGACACAGAGGGCCGGCGCAGCAGTGTAGAAAACTACCGCACACGGCTGTTTCGTGTTTTTTTATTTTATTATCGTTCGTTTTTCGCGAAAGAGAAGGTGCCCTTGTCCTTCTCGTTGGCGTTGAAGGGGTTGCTGAAAGCTCGGTCGTTTGCGCATGGGGCGACGGTACATCATATACATAGCATACATGGTACATGTTACCTGAGACCATCAGTGTACAGAGGGTACTGTAGTAGCAGTGGTGGTACACTGCTTTGGTGTAGATTTTGCTTTGGGGTAGGTTTTGTACTCGGTGATATATACACTTACGATAGCACTGATTGTGTTGCTACGTATATAGAACCCTCCCGAGTGTACTGCTGTAGGCAGGCGGACAGGCAGACACCCTTCGTCCTCGCTGGTACGTCCGTGAACCCTTCCGTCCTTCCATTACGAGTACTAAATAGTACTACTCGAACAAACTCTCTCCATGCTATTATGTTTTGTGTTCTCGCTTTATTTTTTTCTCGCACGTTCACTTGTTGTCCAACAGGAAAGAGGGGCGCTCGCTCGCACACGCGCGCGCTTTGCTCGCTGTTGCTACGATGCTGTCCTCTTCTTGTTATTTCCCTGCGGGCATCCGCCGACTTGTTGTCCGTTTTTTTTTTAATTATTATTTATATATTTTGTTTCGTTTCGTGCCGGCAGTTTTGTTTTGATTGGTAATTTTTTTTATGGTCGTTTCGTTTCGAACCTTCCGCGGCGATACTGTTGTCGGTTGGTCGGTCGGTAGTTCGGACCGGTCGAAACATTCATGTTCCGTGAACACACAAGCGATGTATTTCTATGACAGTACTACTTTTATGATATTGTAGCATACGTGTACCGCCGGGGTATCGTACGCCAGGGACGATTGACGATGGAGTATGGTTGATGAGTGAGCCGTTTTTGCTCGCCGCGTCGTCGACGACGACAGTTCGTCCGCGGGTCTATTTTTTCGTGTGTGCTGGTTTCGCCCCTCCCTCCGCGCTTACTTGTCAACCGAGCATATTATTCTGGTACGTCTTCTTTCCAGGCGGGTACTACTGCTGCTGTACGCTTAGTGGGTGCCAGAGGTGCGACGTTAAGGTATATATAGGGGGGTACACGCGCGCCACCGACACACACAGGTCATGGCGGCCGCCAAGGATGAGAGTAGTAGCAAAGCTTTGAGCTTTGAACTGTCACGTGTTGTATGTACGTATGTATACTGCATATATATACTGCCGCGCTACAAATACTCTTCTTGTGTTGTACTGTTTGTATGTGGGTGTTGTTTGTTCTCGAAGTGAGAGATTGATCGGTTTGTGTGTGTTTTTTGCGCTACTTTTTTTGCATCATTTCAGGGCATGTTATTTGTGATGCATTTTTTTTTGTTTTTGGTTGGATGGGTTTTTGGTCTCTTGTGGCAGAGCCTTGTCTGCTCTGCACCTGAGTTCGATTTTGGTTGGTTGTTGTTTATTATTACTACTGTACTGGCTGTAGTGTTTGACAGCAACAAAAACAAGAAATGAGTTCACTTTATATTTTTTGTATTTTTCACCATTTTTCAGGCTTGTTCAACAGGTCGCTGAGGGTAAAACGCCTCCCACGAGCTGAGCTGTGGGGCGTAGAGTGATGATTATTAAAAACACACAAAACAAACAAGCGTATCGCCTCCAACACTTTCCCTTGTTGCTGTCGTAATCATGAATACTAAATTTTTAAAAAAAACAGCTGTGAG
>JAXFYO010009653.1:0-15822 GCA_034768055.1 Saccharina latissima
TATCTCTATATTTCCATATATATGTACCAGGTATATATATTTCTCTTGAAATCACTCGCAACGCCACACCTGTCTCTCTTAAAATCACCCGCAACAACATACCTGTCGCAGACCACTCGCGGTAAAGGCCACCTCCGCGTTGACGCGAAGCACGCCCCCCTCCGCATCCCTCAGCTCCACATGCACTTTTTCGTGTGACTTTTCAGCCCGGCCTGGTGCGACACCCCCCCACAATCGCGAACCCGCGGCGAGGCGCTTTCGCCAGAGCTGCTGCGGCGGACTGGCGTCCGCCGGAGATGCTCGATTAGCCGCTCCCGTTTCGGCGCTCTGGGTGTCACGTCTCGCTGCCGTTCCTGGCTCGGGGCTGCCACCGTCGAAGTGTCGTGCGGGCGGCGGTAGAGGCAGAGTGACGGCGTCGCTCCATCCGAAGCCTTCCATACGGACAGCCATGGTCACCTGCGAGAAGGTATATAGACGCAAAGGACAACGCAAAGAAACACCGTTGCCGTACGTATGTATGTATTGGGTACCTGAAGTACCGGTACCCAGTGCGGTATCTCCCACCTCCGCTACGAAAGGTTATCGGGATGGCATCAAGAATGGGACTTGAAGAAGCAAAATACGCAGCGGTAAACTTCGTATAGAAACTTCCTCGTACGTAGAACACAGCCCGAAAGCAAAACAAAGCCCGCGAAGCAAAGCACACCAGCAATGTCACCATCCTCTCTGCATCGAACGCCACGTGAGCGGCAAAACAAAATGGACTTTTTTTTCCGACTTTTTTCCTGGTGTGATCCTCTCGGATATCAACAAGCCGTGCTGTGGTATGATATGATAGCGTAGACCAACACTTTCGGCGACCCTCCTACCTCTTCTCCGGGCGGGCAGTGAAGCCACGCCACTTCCGTCCCGCGCTCGATTGGGCCCGACCAGACCCTGCCTGTGTCCGCCTGTCACGCAGAAAGAAAACGATGGAGCACAGCACAGGGATATATGTTTCAAAAGAAAACCTAAGGGCTAACGTCGAACTTAAATTCGGCGGCAGTTGCCCATGGAGGTGGCCACACAGGCATGATATATACATAAATCACACGTGACTATTGTATTATGTAAATGTGCTGAAAGCATAAATGTGGTAAATGTGGAGGACAGGACTTGGGACGGTTCGTAGTTCGCAGAATGATCGCCACACATGAACACAGCAACAGAAGATATATCGGCTTTTATACGATGCGAGGGTCTTCCTCTTTCATCTGCGGTGCAATACGAGACAAAAAACGAGACCGGTACGCAAGAGCCGAGTACCGTCTATACGACGTACTGAGTCGCTCTCTGATTATCCACGTAACACGAGAAGAGCTCCTCTTTCCAGGCCTTCATTACACGAACATGCAGCCCCGGCAGCAAGTTAAGGCCACCACTTCACGCGGGACCTCTACGAGACCATCATATGCAGAATGGAGATGAACTTTTACATCCACGCGCAGCTTGGAGCGGAGGAGAGCAAGAGATATTCAAGTGGTACAGTAAAGTTAAGCTGTTTTTGTTAAAGTGAATATATTATATTCGATTCGAATGAGGCGATACTATCCCAGAGGTGCCCAAATAAAAATAAAAAACGCTTGTCGACAGATGAACTTTAATCCTTCCCGACGTTGCCATTTACAATAGATCCCAACGAAAAAAAGTGAAGTACACATTATTCCTTTTTCCGCGGAATTTTTCACTGGGGAGTACATTTGATCCGTTTTTGTTGGAAATTGTTGGAAATGGCGCAGTCCTCGAGAACTAAAAATTTAGTGTCAAATAAACTATTTTTTTATGTGGGTACTCCTGGGGGGTATATAGGTGATGTCATTCAGCGAGCGCACGACCGGTTATCTCGCTTTACGGGTCAAACACATCCAGAATTGGCTGAAAAGACCACATCAAACTGCAAAAAATTGTCGCAACCGTAAAAGAAACAACTTTCACGAGTTTGAAACAACTCATTGAGAACAAACGAGACAATCGTTGTGTGCTGTCGTCAGCAGACTCCAACAAAAAAAACAACGATAAAACAATTAGCTACGGACTATAACGGACGCCTCACCTCTAACACGCCCGTGACGGGTAGAGCGCTCGGGTCGCGCACCGTTGATGTTCCTGAAACATAAGAAGGAAACGCCAAAATCAAGGGGCGACGAACTTGAATCAAACAAACAAAAAATACACATTTCGTAGCACGATGTCGAAAACAAATCCCCCTCCGTCTGGCTTTTGGTCCCGTGCTGGGGGGAGGGAACGTGGGCGCGTGGCAGCGGCATGGCAACACGGATAATGGAGGCGAAAAATCCTAAACAAATGACCACGGTCGTTTTTCTGGCCGTTCATAGCAACAAACGAGACACAATTCCAGGGGCACACCGTTCTCATGCTAGCATTGCCAGCGGCAGGATCGGCCGGTCGCCACGCTCCACGAAACACGCAAAAGCATCCAAAAGGCATCGTCTCGAAACGTGCCTGGAAACCGCCCGCGATTCCTCGTCCACATTTATAGTACCCCAAACAAAACGGAGCATATGTATAGCGGGAACGACACACAAGTAGGCAGACCAACCGCGCGACTTACCCTCTGTAAGAGCGCGGCAAGATAGCCGCACGTCTGCTCGCGCCGCCAGAAGATTCGTCAGAGACAGGGTCGGCTCGAACGACAGCACCGTCACCTGCCCAGCCCTCCTTCGGCTTCGACCCCCGTTGCGCTCAACACCCTGAGCCTGTTGTCTCGCCGCCGACACCCCACAGAAAATAGACTTTCCGCTGAGGCGAGACCCTCTCGCTGGGCCGCTGCCAGGGGTAAATCCGGCGGAGCCTCTTGTTGCGCCGCGGCAAGAGGTTGGTATCGGGGAGAATTCCAGGGTCTGGTGGTAGTGCGCGTTTTCGGTGGTTTCTCGTTCCCATTCTGTGGGATCTGGGAGCGCAAGTATCGCCTGCGGTGCCAAACGAGGACGAGTTCAAGCTCAGCTTCAGGCAGTGTTCGCGACATCGCTATTAATAGGAGTTTTCGAGAAGGGAAGAAGCAACAACAGTACAACGCCACACGGTGACTTTCTCGGGGTAGGGGTGGTGGTGATGTGATGGATGAAGCTCTCACGATTCAACCATAGTTTATGATGGGAGTTGTAATTACTTGGGTATAGATGGCAACGACGGCGGGGGCTGCTCAGACGTAGTTTTGGTTCACGCTGTTCGAAAAATTGTGCAAACTGGTGCCAGGTACTGCTGTAGATCGGTGCATGTGTGGAAAGTGGGTTGTTGACAACACCATCACACGGTAAGAAAACTATACAACCAAACGCGGACGGCGGCACGCGGGGATACGATCAGCAACCCCCCCCCCCCCCCCTCCAATTTCGTTTGTGTAAAAACTTACCTCTTCAAACTCGTCTGCTGAAGCGGGCCCGGGGACGTCCTGCGCCTGCCCAGAAACTGCTTCAGATGACGAGCTCAACACCACCGGCTCTGTACCGCTAGTCCGGCGCAATACTGGCTTGACAACGAGAAGGGCCCGTCCTCCAACTAGCGATGTCGCCATCGTGGCCGGCACCGGGCACGTTGATCCTGTTGCAGTCAAAATTGGGGGATTGTGGTCAACTCTGACGATACTGTTTTCAGCCGTGAGCTATAATCACCCACGTGGGACTTGACTCAAAAGCAGACATTCCAACAACTCATGGCATCGGGGAAGTAGGAATACTCATTTGCGGTGTCTAATGGCAGCTCTGCGTCTCACGCAAAGCTCGGGTGTGAAGCAGGCAGGCGGGAGGACACATCACCGCCACTTTAGCAGTGCGGGGTCACATGATCGCCCTCGAAGCTACGACGGAACAGCGCCAGACCAAGGCATGCTCGCCTAGAGTTGGCCCTTTCACGGCAAACCGACACTTAAAATAGGCGGACCAAGTACCCAGATTGTTGTCGTTCACAACCTCTTATCGAAACGATCCCTCCTAAAACCTCGTCGACCCCCATCTCCTGGATGGACTCAACGTATTCGCACTCACCTGGCGAGATGACTGTCTCCCACTCAAACCGTGGACCGCCGTTGCTAGACCTTCGTCCTCGTGCGTCGTTCTCTCCCACGATTCCAACATGCATACACAGATCGTCCATGCTGTTAGCGATCTCGACCTGGCTGCGGACGCGCAGCACCTGTGCTCAAGAGTCACAGCGGAACGCGGAAGCACCGGCGTACGTCGCAAGGGTTGAGAAGGAATCATAGCGGCCATCGTATTCTCCATGGGCAAGCTACCGCGACGACCGGCGTTTACGCTATACTTCGTATATCATTACTTGTGGGCATCCCACTCACTCAAGATTCACTGGCGACTTCGCCGCCGTAGCGGGATGCGCCGACATGCGAAGCGTCCATGCTTGCGATGAAAGCGTGGGTATCTCCAAACACGAGCACCATAAACACACCAGAGTGCAAACACAGCCGCAACATGATGCATCAAACCAAACCCCAAATCCAGACCCACTTGAGACCACAACAAACGGCGCACCTTGACACCGTGATGAGACTCGACCTCAGTCACTACTTTAACCGTCCTTGCTCTCTGCGCCGACGTGGAGGCAAGGGTTGCTGCTCGTGCCCCTAGCCCCCATGCACCACGATCGGATGAGTCCGCGGTCCCGGGATTGTTGGAGAAAGACTCACGCGTGCGTGAAGCCACCATTGTCACCAGCCGTTGCCCGACGATGTCCACGTCTATAGGTATCAAAGAGCGCCAGCTCGTCTGAGCCACAGTCGAGCAAACGACGCCTTGTTCGTGCCCGTTTTCGTACGCTAGAATCACCGCTCGAACAGGCCGTCGGCGTCTTCTTCCCGACGCCTCCTCACGACTTCCCGCGCTGCTCCTGCTCCTCCGGGTACCCGACCAACGTCCGCTATCGAAGCTCGCCCTGCTCGTCTCTTGCAGGCGGTATGCCGGCTGCTCAGAGTGTGTAGCTGTTACGCCTTCGGTCGTCGCAACCGTCTCATCCACCACGCTGGCAAGGCTTCCGCTACCTCTAGCACGAGAAGCGAACGTGGCGGTCGCTGTCAACAACGGCATTGGCGCTTCCTCGCCTACCAGCACTTGGACAGGAACCGCCGCGTCAACATCGACTTGCCCGTCGAAGCTCCTGCCGTGACCGGCGTCGCAATGGGCGCTGCAAGTGATGGGGAGGCCGGTCTCGTTACGGAGCCAGTGAAGGGAGAAACGATCGTCGTCGCTGCCGCCTCCAGCCCACGTGCCGCCCAGCTTCCCTTCCTTTCGCTGCTGAGCGTGGACGATGGCGGCGAGATTTTCAACCAGCGACTCCGTCAAGTTCAGGTTGAGGACCTCGTCGGAGACTAACCGTAAGCCAACGATCACCGCAGCGGGTCGATCTACTCCTCTTGCCCTGCGCTCTTCCTGCATGGCCAACTCCCGCACATGTCCAGAAATGCCATAAAACGACCCCGCCGCTTGACGTTGGCTACCGCGGCTGTCGCCTCCTCCTGCCGAACTCCAACCTGGGACCCCCTCAGCCGAGCGAGACAACGTCTGGTCGTTCGGCGTACCAACATCAGTTTCCAGCTCCAGGCTGGCACCCCATAGTTCCATCAGAGGTTCCCATGCCATGAGCTTGGCATTGTAGAAGTCCGATTCGATCTTGGCCGAAAGGCGGGCTTGGAGACTCTGAGCAGCACCAGACGCTGTGAGCTCCCCTGCGATACTTTGTACCTACGAACGACGACCATTTGCGAGCGAGAGAGTAGCGAGGGCGAGGTAATCAGTACGGAACTATGTGTGAGTGATACTTGCCGTAAGGAGATAATTGCGCCAGAATGATCCGGGGAGCGTGTACGGCAGAAAACACGCGAAGAATCACGACGGTTTGCAAGAAAATAACACCATCCAGTCGTGCCACTGCCCGCGCTATACGATCACGCTGGGTCGCTGTAACCAGCACCGGCCTTGCACCTCAAAACGCACGGAGTTTGCTGTGCTCAAGAGGGTCTCAACTCGCGTCTACATGGTGTCGCGAATCTTGATTTAAACAGAACTTGAGCATGATGACCCGCAATCTTATTCACACCCGACCATCAGAAATGTCTGGTACTATATAAACTCAGTATCAATCACTGTAAAGAGCTACAAGCATCGCTACGTAGCATGTCGGCTGGCAGTGCGCTTAACCTCGATCGCTGGGGAAGAGGGGGGGGTGCACAAGCTTGCTCACATTAATCTTGACGGATGGCCTGTTCTGCAGGTAGAAGTTGTTCACCACCTTCATCCTCAAGCCCCCCGCCTCAATCCCGACACGGCACGCCCACATCGCCATCAGCTCAGACGCGACCGCAGGAGCAGGAGCAGGAGCAGCCAACACCGCTTCCATTGGGGTATCGTCCTCACGGCTGCGATCGTCTCCTCCGGAGGACGGAGGTGCCCCCGGCACCCGTAGCACACCAACTGAACCTCTCACCGGCACTGGGCTGTCTCCCTGCGCTTCGGCCGAAACGTTATCCTGGCGTCGACCACCCTGCTTCCCGTCACCAGTACAAGCTTGTCGGCTTCGATCGCCGCAGCCGTCGTCGTCACGACCCTGACTCCCTTCAGTGAAAGATGACACGCCCTTCAACAGTGGCCCGAGAGAGCTTTCCATGATACGAGCCGCGAGGGGGAAGTCTAGGAATAAAACCGCCTGCACGGCGGTCACCGAAACCTTCATCTCGCTAAGGAGGGGCGGGTCCGGCCCCGATGCCGATAATGGTGGGTGGACTAACAGAGCGTGCTTTAGGTCGACGCTGAACGGGAAAATAAGCGCTTCGGTGTTCGATGAACAATCTCGCAGACTACGGCCACCCCCTCCGTCCTCAAATGCGCTGCCCGCTGCCGATACCTCGACCGACACGTCGCTCTCGCTCACGACGTCGCTGAGCGTCCCAGACCCGCTTTGATCAGTCGGCCAGCGCGCGGGGTCATCGGACGGTTTCCGCTGACGGCAAGACGAGGTACCCGACACGCGGTTTTGGGTCTCGGTTCCCACCACAGCATTGCCCGCACTCTCCACTTGCCCTCGCGATACCGTATCCATGGCAGGGGGGGGGTTGTGGGGGGAACGCGCGGCGCCAAGGTGGGGCGCCCGCTCACCAGATTCTCCGTCAAGATCTCCCCTCAGCCCAACCGGTGGTTCTACTGGCGCTCCCGAGTCTTCCATCGACGGCCGCGCAACAAACACCTCGAGCCCGTGCAGCCCTACGCTCATCACGCACAGCTCGTTGCCCGAGCCAATCAAGGCGGCCGCCTCAGCAGCCTCACCAGCAGCCGCGTCACCAACTACGCCGTCGCCTCCCACTGCTGAGCCTTCAGCAGCAAGGCCGGAGTCGTGGTCTGCATCTTCGCTCCCAACCTCCGCCAGCCGTGCGCCCGAAACGCCTTCATCGGGAGTGGTGGCGGCCAAATCTTCGACGGGTCCAGAAATTGCGTCGTCAGAAAGCATAGACACCGCGACAGACAAGGCCAAGTGGCAGGAGCGACAGGATACAACAATAGCTTCAAAGCCCGGAACGTTCTGACCGACCGCTGCCGCCGACCCGGCCGCCGACGCGATCCCCTCCGCATGACGCGCAGCTGCCACCCCGACAGCACCATTGCCACTCTCTACGTTGGGCAACCACAGCTGCAAGCCGTAAGCTGATACTGACACGTCAATTCGCTTCAGCCACAGGAAGTCAGGGACAGCGGTGCCACTTAGAGCGCGGGTTATTTGTCGCCAACTGCGGTGCTTTGTTGGCCTTGGCTCATTGGCGCCATTTTGACGTCGTACCGGCGATGTTTCGCCATCGAGCACGCCGACACGGCCACCTGCCACCTCCCACGGCAGCGATAACACTGGCGGAATCGAGGGCGCCTCTCTAACTCGCCCGATATCTAAGTCACCACGCAGACTGTCAGTTCGCAGCATCCAGGGCTCCAAGCGGTAAGCGTCACCGGATCTCATCAACGGTGTCTCGAGTGGTGATGCCCCGTCGCGTGCACCAGACTGCCCCCTTACTTCTGGCGGCGAAGGCACGTTTCTGCGTCCGACATCCCTGTCACCGCCGCCTTCGCGACCCGCGTCTCTGCATCGGGAGTAATCAACAACGTCTCGACGAAGGCAGGCAACGAGGTCTGCGACATCCAAGACGGGCGCTGGCAGAAGCCAAAGGCACCCGGGCGCCAGGTTGGCGTCGACAGACGCGGTGCTGGACGTGGTACACATGCGTACCTGCAACAGCACTTGCTCGCCGTAGCCGCTGGTGTCCCCGCTTGCGTCCCTGTCCTCACTGTGGCCCCACCAGCCTGCAGGAAGCACCCGCGAATTGCCTTCGTGCCCTCTTTGAATCCCCGCGCCACCGACCGATGCACGCTCACGAACAGCATGCGCGAGAGAAACGCGTCGACCACCACTGACGTCCGTCACAGACACGCTCTTGATTGCCAGTTCTGCACGATGNNCGGCTGGCCACTCTCTAAGGGGGGTGACTGCTGCGGTAAGTCCACCCCAATGCCGATCCCATGTACCTCAAGGAGCGTCACCGGAGAGTGCGGCTGGTTGGGTGGTGAGGTTGCCCTTGCGCCCTGATCGTAGGGCTCGTGGTGGATAGAGGCGGGTGGGGGCGGGCACGATAACCCAGTCGAGTCACCCGTCGCACCAGGATGTTGTGCGCTACCGACACCCACACTGCCACCGGAATAAGCGGTGACCCCGGCGGCGCCACTGGCACGACCCGCATCCTTCAACAGCATCACGCTGATTGCATCAATAATGAGCGTCCCAAGAAATGCGGGCGGGATCGGGGCCTCCTCCAATCCATCGGGTCTCGCCGCCGGGGGCTCGCTCTCCCCCGGCAACTGTTCCCTTAATTCTTCATCACTAAGTGCGCCATCCAGCGCCCCCTCGTCTGTCGGCGGAGATCCACCTGGACCTCGACTGTCGCGGGCAGACACACCAGCCTCCTGCTGCGCCTCTCGCTTCCCGACCGTGGGTTCTAACTCGGATGACCGTGGCGGCGAAGACTCCGCAGTGGCAGAAGTTTCGCGGCTGCGCCCTCCTCGCGTCGGCGCGGTTGACACCAACGAGGAAGGCCGACTGGAAGCCGCCATTGCTCTGCCCCCATTTCCAGCGGCTTTGGTGCTGTCGAAACCAGTGGCGGATGTCCGAATTGACCGCGACGCCACTGAAGCGTTCGGTCGAGGCGCTTGCTCCTCGAGGTCGCGGTCGTCGGACGCCACGTCGAAGGGCGTCTCGCCCGATGTAGGTTCGTCTTCACCGTGCGTGGCCTGCTCCTGCACGGGTGATGCAGAAAAAAACTCCGAGATCTCTGCGAGCCGCGCAGAGGTGTCCAACGCAAAGCACGTCAGGCCGAGCAGGTGTGGCTCGGTGAGGTTGAGTCTTATCGGCGATACGGTCACACCCATGTGGATACGCTCAGAGACACCGCCACCTCTGCTGCCAACGCCACCAATGCTATCCTCACGCCACAGATCAGGTCTTGCAGGGAGCGGGGCGGTTACAGGGCCACGGTTCGCCCTTTCCTGTGCTTTCTCTGCGAGCTCGTCCCGCTCGCTGTCGGATGCGATCCCACGGAAACTGCGCCCGTCGACGCAACTTGCAAGAACTGTTCCCCTCCCCAGCGGCACAGTGGTCACCGTTCGAACATGCATTGCTTGCAACAACTCAAAGCTTTCCGGTCCGGCCTTCACGGCGGCCGACGACACCAAAGTCTCCACGTACAGCATCCCTGGATGCTTGTCTTTGTCGCTGCTGCTTTCACCACCACCCCCCCCGTCGACTGTGGGCAGCGTCCATGTCGTGGAGGCTAAAAGGTGGCCAACTTCGGCGGTCACTTGGTTGATCCGACCGGTGTTGTCGATGTCTCCGTCAAAGGGGGCATCTACTGCGAAGTCGCACACCTCCACCCCCACCTGTATTCGTCAAACGTGGAGAAACGATAGGCGTCAGGAGGAGCGAGGGATATACATGCATCGCGATGGCAGAAGACTCGAAGACGGATTGCGATACGCTGCACTTCACGGCGTGGCAGATTTTGTGGACGAATGCGTATGAACTTTTACCTGGTATGTCGCAATCAGACGAGCATTTTCATGTCATGAAAACTTAGCGAGATGGGACGCATGGACTCATATGCTACATGAGCATTGCCTACGCAGACGCAGGAATCGAGCCCTACGTGCCCCCGACCAAACGCACACCACGAGACAGCAGTAGCACACACCTTGATATAAATAAAGTGCTTCCACCGCTCTTCCTCTTCCAAGGTATCCTGGGGGGCATCACCAGCACCTTGCCAGCGCGTCGCAACGTCTTCGGCCGACTCCCACGACAACGAACCACCACCCTCGGCATGGCCTACGTCGAACGGCGCCGCCAACTCCCAAACGTCTCCATCATCGGCGGCCACAACTTGCGCCCCATCATCAGACAATGTCGCGGTATTTGGTGGCGGTGCAGATGGCGGCGCCGGCGAAGAGGCGTCGGGACCAACGCTGCCTGTTTGCTGGATGGACTCAGTGTTATGCAGCCAGGGCGACAGCAGCGGTCCAGCAAGGACATGCCGCGTCAGGTTCTCGACGAACGGGATGGAGAACACCGTGCGGATCGAGTCGAGCCTGATCTTGACGCGTGCCTCCAACCCACAATCGCTGGCCCCGCCAACCCCAACCACGCGCGCGGTGTCCCTCTCGACGTCGCTGAAGAAGACCCTGTCTGCGGACGAAACGACAACGAGCGCGACATCCACAACCGGCCCTACCGCGCCTTCGCGCCGACCCACCACCGGGTCCGCCCACAGTGAGCCCCCTTCGGGGCAAGCTGCAGCGGTGTTGGCCGACGGAAACCCTAGAGACGGCGACCGCTGCGCTGGCCGTAGAAGGTTCAAAACGTAAAAATCGCCCAGGCTCATCACGGCTTTAACCCGTTTTTCCTCGGCCTGTCCATTGGCGGGAAGAGGTCCGGGCGAGGCAAACATTGTAGAGGTTCGTCAGGATCGAGGGCCACGAAAAATAAGAGCACAACCTAACTGCACCTCTTCTCCGCTTGGTTGCACAATTGTTTATGATCAGCGTTGATCAACTCACACTGCTCATGTCAGAGCTGCGCTACCGAAAACAGCGAGTTAGATGCATCATATTCCATGCTTAATAGCTGCATGCCTCCAGTAGCGCGCGGGGAGGGGGGTACTCATGTCGTACATCGCCGTAGTCGTATGACTATAGACCCTCGCATCCCTACAATGCCGAGACGGACGTTGGGTGGCGCGCGGGGGGGGTGTACTTCACTGCGCGCGCGCGCGGGGGGGGTTATCTCTCACACGCGTTATCCTTCAAAAGCGGACAAGATATCTACGCGTGTGCACATTGAATCTCACAGCCCCCCAACATATAATGACTTCACTCACGTTTACTTTGCAGTGAGCGGCTCCGAACGTCACCGCGATCACGTTCTTTCTAGCGTTTGTCAGCACAACGCTCATGGCGGCAAAATCCACCGCAAGCGTCACCGACACTCCGCATGGCAGCATTGGCATTGCTAGTTCACTGCCCCCACCATCACTATCACCCGCCGGCAAAACGCCCGTCGCCGTTTCAGCGCAAGGCTCCGAGCGCGGCGTAGCAGGAACTGACATAGAGCCTGAAGGAACCGCAGCAGCCGGGGTGACTAGCGGAGACGGCGGCGGGGGCGGCGAATCCACGAGCACCGAGGAAGCAATGCGCAAAACCGTCATTATGGTTTCTTGTTCCAGAGCGACCTCAATAGCCCCCACGACGAGCTTTACTCGGTGAGTTTCCTGAGCAGAACATTGAGAAAGAAATCGGCAAATTTGTCAGGGTAATACGCTCGAAAAGTAAGGAGGTCGAGATGTCGGCGGCGATAGGACGTGGCGAGTGCGCGCTATAATTTCCTTGCCTCGTGCCAGAGAAAGAAAAAAGTATCGACAAAATCAGAGCACAACATGTAAATAAGTAGCTTGACACAGGGGTCACGAGCCTGCAAGAGTAGCGCGGGATCAACCGTAAGGGGGCTAGGATAACCCAGCGCTTTCTACTGTCCCTAATCATGCACTTCAACGATGTCGCAAGCGTGTGGGTTCCCCCCGTCATCTATCGGCACCGGGAAGCGATGCTAGCCAATAGTTGCATATCGAGCACCGTCCTCCTCAGTCTCACCTGCCCCCGCCATGCCCCCCGACACATTACTCCCTCAGAGCTTCCAACCCCGCCTGTATCGCCACGGGACGGAACGTTTTTCATCGCGTAGGACAATTGGATGAAGTCCGCCCTGGACAGTTGCCCAGAGCGCTTTCCCGCCTCCCCGGCCGCCCTGTCCTCCTCGCGGTCCGGGACCTCAGGGACTATTTCGCTGCGCTTAGTCTCTTCATGTCCTTTGTCGGCAGCGGAGGCAGCGACGCCCGAGCTTTTGCCTTCGCCGTCTCTTGCCGACCCATCATGGAAGGTGACTACTCTCCTTGGCGGTCCGCGGCCGTCCGTTCGCTGCCACAAGAAAAGCCGCGGTCTTGAAGTCGCCATGTTCCCAGCCGATTCTTCTCCATTTTCCGATCCCGACTGCAACGGCTCGGCTAGCGCCTCAGCCGTCTCAGCCGGTCGCAGCTGCGCGGTCGGGGCGTCCTCCTGCGCCATTCCAACACCGGTGACCGTGCCAGAAGCGGCACTCGATGCAAAGCCTTTCGTGGCGTTCGCGTTTGCTGATGTGTGTAAGCAATTCTGTTGTATAGTCGTGGACGGGGGGGCAGAGTACACAAGCGCACCAAACCAAAACAGGCAACATTACTAGGGGTCAAAAGACACGCGGGGAAACCTGCTGCCGCTTCGATCGTGCCTGTACATGTGCACCTTTCCATACTNNTTCCGATCTCCATACATACATTTTCTGCATCGACTTACCGCTTGGACTACTGCTGTAGCCGCCCGGCCGGCGAAGCAGAGCGCAAACATAAAACAAACATATCCCCGATCCCCGATTAGTGTCTTGTTGCGCCCCCCACACAACCAAACTTCACGACACACTATATAATCTCATGAACACAAAGACGCCACGCCTAGCCCCCAACACGCACCTCCAGGTCCAAATCCTGCATGGAAAACGAAAAGCGAGCGCTGTACGACTTGCTGTGGAGCTGCATGCCAAGCCCGACAAGCCGCAAGGAGACCACTTGTTCCTCTTGTTCCTCTTGAGCGTCGTCTCCCTGCCCGGTCACGCCCTCGGCAGCACCCCACCCCCGCACGGTGCGCCCCTCCCCGTCCGTCTCACCACCCAGACGACCGAGCCCGGGCGGAGCTTCTCTGCGTCTGGTCCTCACCGCCGACGCGCTTTTGTCTTGCAGCAGGTCCACCTACGAACGTGCAACCGGGGCAGAACGCCCAAAAACTTCAAGCAATAAAATATTTTCCCAAATATACCATGATATGCACACTTCGGGGGATCAAAATCAGCGTATTCTATACCCGGTAAATGAACAACGCGCACCATGGTCTCTGCCTTCTTCTGCCCATACACAGCATGCGCTCACCTGTATAATGGGCACGGTTAGCCCGCACATGATGACCTCGCGGTTGGGACCGGCCGGCTCCGCTTGTCGCCCGGGAAGTGGAGCTCCCGCCGCTCGGCCGAGGTTCGGCGGAAGGCTGCGGCCTCCTCGACCCGAAGGCGGAGGGAAGAACGGCGACGACGGATGCGCTTTGGAGTTACCGCCAACGCTTGCTCCCTCGGTGGCATTGCCTCGCACCGGCGACAAAAGCCTGATTGCCAAGAATGTTGGACCAGGCAAAAGTCGTCATGATAGCGAAACAGCAGGCAGGCCAGCAAGCCGTAAGGGGTTAGGAACGGAGAGAAAGGGGTGGGGCTTGGCTTGCTGCGGGCGGTTCGCACCCATCCTCCGCACAAGCTGTCGTAGCGAATACAAAAGGGTCGAGTTCCTCAAGCACGAGTATGCATCCAGACGAGCAAACGCCTACCTACCCTCTCGCGTGCACATCGGGCAAACACGGACGATAAGAATGTAAACTACTACAATGGATGCAAAGACGCGATGGGACATTCGCTTGGCACGCACCCGGAATTGTTGATGTCAAGCTGCTGCTGGGTCCGCCTCGCCGCCTCTTCGAACGCTTCGGTGATCTCTTCTAGCGCCGCGCCGAGGTCTTTCAGCTCGTCTTCGCACAGCTCCAAGCTCTTCGAAACTTCTGCGGACGCCACTCTAACGACACAAATGGCGTGGGCCAAGGCAACAAAAAAAACAGCAGTGGGTGCCAAGGGGAGGGTATCGGGTCTTATTTCCGCAATAGCATATACCAGGTATACGAGATGGTAACAATTACGTACGTTTAAATAATTTTTCTAGAAAAGAGGGAAAATCAATGTTGTCAAATAAAACAAAAAACGAGAAATTTCGTTGTAACACCTACGCGTAGTTTTCTCCGATTTTTATTATCGCTTCCATCAAAACATAGCTCCACTGTTCACTAAAAGACCCAGGTCATGGCATGAGCTGCACTTTCATCGCGAATTGAGTTTGTTTTATACCAGGTATTATGTTCCTATTGCGTCCCTCTTGCGCGAAATGAATTCGTTGCAACCCGTTCCCAACCCAAACCCAATTATACCTCCTCCTGGAGTTGCACAGCAGCAATTGGTTTTATTAATAGTAGGCAGGAGGACTACCTGCCAAGCTACCGGGGACGCCTATGAATATGTATCTTTCTTTTATACATCGAATTATGAATCGTAATATTTTATTTTCGCTGATGATCTATCTGCTTGAACGCACTTGTCCTGTTAGTAAGACGTTTTTTGCACCATGGTTATCCGGTTCTCGCTGCAGTATCTGAGAGCCACGTTCGCTGTTCCACCAGAAAGCGAACGCTGTCACGGAGATTCAAACCTACTGTAGCAGCAGCAACAGCTTGCAAGACATAATGATTGTATACAACATTGACAGGCTGGCCCAGTCACCAAACTGCGAGATTTTTTTTTTCCCATGTGCGGTATATAGCCTATTACTGGTGCTACTCCTACACTTGACCCTGATACATACTACATACCCGAATGAAAACATAGTCATATGAGCTGCAAAACAACACGATTCGAAGTCAAACCACCTGAAAATATATATACTTCTTATCACCGTGACCAAACCTAAAAACTGCCTCAAGAGACGGGGGCGGGGGAAACGAAGAAAAAAAAAAGTTCACCAAGATCGAACCTTGAAACCGCCTTAAAAAACGGCGAAAAAAAATAAAATAAAATAAAAATCCTCACCGAGATCGAAACTTGAAACCGCCTGAAAAAAATGTCCGGAAAAAAAAAGGGGAAAAAAACTCCTCGCCGAGATTCGAACCCAGGAAGTGCCTGTGAAAAAAAACACAACCTACTAATAGCTGTATAATATGGGTACAGATTTTGCTAAAAGACGAACACAGCGAAGTTCTGTTTTGCCCTTGACTCAACGAGTGCAAAGAGCAAACAAAGAATCCAGGCACGCAGGCACGCCTATTCGGGTACGCGTAGCGAAACAAGCGCTCGATCTCGTATTGCTCTTTCCTAGAGGTCGAACGAAAAAGGTGGGGGGAAAAAAAAAAGGAAAACAAATGGGGGAAAAAAATGGAAAAAATGGAAATATAGAAAATTGCGCGAAAAAATATTTTGGAAATTTTGGAAATTTTGGAAATGTATGGTTTTAGCTTTTTGCCGTTTATTTGTCGTTGGTGGTCCCAGAGTTCTTCTGGTTCGTGG
>JAXFYO010009676.1:0-12014 GCA_034768055.1 Saccharina latissima
CATCTACAGCAAGGTGGTGTTGGGATCAGGATGGACACTGGAGGGGGCTGGCACTTAGGTGGAGAAAGCTTCCCACCGTTCGGCCCTAATTAAAGGTACACGCGTCGCCTGCTTGATGGATCGCTTGCGGATGAACCGTTTCGAGTTGGTTTCGTTTTCCTCCTTATTTTGAGTGCGGTGCTTTGTCTACTGCTGCAGGTGTGGATGGGGATTTTACTTGTTCGTTGACACCGGGACGAGCGACGTTCTATTTCGGTTGCGTGCTGGGTTGGGCTGTGGGCTTGGTGGGAGGGAATGCGGAATTTTACTGCTTATTCTGTTGGAACTCTCCAAACCCTGATCGTGCGTGCATATCATACGGTGTCTGTCCGCTTTCAAATACCAGAGTATGGAGCACAATGTTGGTTGAGAAACAGCCGGATAGCATTTTTTCTGTTGACAGTGCAGCTAAACTAGCGAATCCACCCCCCCCATACCCAAACGCCCTGGCCGAGTATGCTTTGCATTTGTCGAAGAGAAAGAGTGTGTGCTCCTCTCTCCCTCCCTCCCTCCCCTACAGTGCCCCTCCATTATCTCTCCCTCCTTTCCTTAGAGTGGAACAAGAGTTATATTTAAGTGCATTTTATGCCTTACGCGTGCTATGTATGTACATCAAGCGCGGGGGGGGTGGTTAGTAGCGAGGGTACATAATATGCTTGAAGCACGTGGTCATAGCACCAAAGAGATCAATGGACGGATCCATTGTGTTGCGCATGCATTGCCAAACGAGTGCCATGTTATTTTACGTTTTTGAAGTGTTGTTGTAATCTGATGGATGTACCTGGTAAGGAATAGACGCATTTTACTTTTCCGTGGACTGGCGCCTTATTGGTTGGTTAAAAACCCGTAATTGGAGTCAGTGCTGCTTGGTGAACATATCGTCCGCTTCTGAGTTCGTTGTGCGCGGGTTAAAGTCTCGGCATGAGTCAATTCTCCTTGTGTGGAAAACTCGAAGGTTTTTGATCATGAGACCAGCAGTTCATGGCGAGGGGGTTGCGATGATGAGTTGGTATGAATAGCCATGCCTGAAACCAAACACGGACGGATGCACTTTTCGAATGCAGGGGGGTAGTAACGAGATTAGCATGGCTTTACGCCGAGGCTAGGCACGGGCGCTTATTCCCGCCACCAGCCGTATAATGGCACGTACGTGCTGGGCTGTTCGGATCTGCACGTACTTCTGCACCATCTGGCACCCTGTTCCCATTTGGTACTTTGATCCCACAGTGGGCCCATCCCATTTGGCACCTTGCTTCCCCCCACAAGGTGCAGAAATATAGTCAGCCCTCCGCAGGAGCCGCCGAAGGCCCACCTGGCACCTCGATCCCATTTGGTACCATGTAGGCCATACATATCTACAACTACGCCTGCTATACATATAACCGTATTGAATGAACGTGCAACTTGGATTAGCCTGGCACGTACGTGCAAGTTCTCCGCCGCCGACAGATATCGCATGATGTACTTCGTATGTTATTCGGAAGATGGAAAAGTGCGTCGAGCTTGGATGATGAATGGCTCTGGCAGATGTGAACACGACAGACATTTGGTATATACTAATATACCGAGCATGTACACGGTACCGAGCATGTACACGGTATCACGCACGGCAGAGCAGAGGTATCAATCAGCCTCCATGTAGGAGTGAATATCGAACACAAGTATTATTAGTAAGTCTTGCATGCAGTGCGAGTAACATCCTACGAGTATATAGGTGGTCCTGTTATTTTTGGTTTCGCGCCACTTCGTTGACGGAAATACGTACTGCTGCTGTTCAGTACTTGCATGCAGTGCGAGTAACATCCTACGAGTGTATAGGTGGTCCTGTTATTTTTGGTTTCGCGCCACTTTGTTGGTGGGCTGCTGTATAGATGTACGCAAGTACTGCTGTGGTATATACAACACCTGGCGCACCCCGACCGTACTAGGCCGCCAAGGTATTGCCCTTGATGAGGCAGGACATGGGTAGACCTGCCAGCTACCTATTATCGTCTGGCGCGCGATGGCTGTACCAGGCCGCCAGAGACCGTCGTCGCCGTTGAGTGGCGGTGGACGGGCTAGGGGGGTGTCACCCTTCCATGCGATAATAATTTACACTGCAGTTCATTCTACTCTACCGACAACACTCGTGCGAGCATATTGTCCGTAACGAGGCACAGGGTAGGTGATATTGTTTGGCGCGCCATGAATGCATCAGGCCACCATTGCCCCGATGGGGCAGAATGTAGGTACTCGTATTGATGATACCAGTTACAAACATTTATTACCGTCTGGCCTGCGATGGCTGTACCAGGCGGCCAGCTAAAGTCGCCGCCGTAGTGTGGCGATGGGCGGGGGAGGGTGGTGTCGCTCTCCCATGCCAATCGACATAGCCTACTCTGCGTCATACCACTTACTACAATACAGATGTATGTAGATGATGCGGTTTCGGTTGAGCCACAGTGTTTTCTTTCGGGCGAACGGTGTTCGCGGGCGTCGCAGAGCTTGGAATCCGATCATGGTCGTCTCCTAGGTGCGCGAAAATCAGGCGAGCCGCCCCTGTTGGCTCAAGCCAAGGTGTCCTCGTGGCACACGCGGCCCAAAGTGTTGGGGTGGGTGCTTGATACAGTCGCTATGGCGATTTCCTTACCGCAGGCTAAACTAACACATCTACGCGAGCTGCTCGCGAAGTGGCCCGGGGACCGTCGAATCTCGTCGGAATCGGAGTTGAGTTCGTCGATGGGAAAATTGTTGCACGTCTTCGAAGTTGTGCGGCCGGGGAAATGTTTCGTGCGGCGCATGCTTAACCAGTTGGTTATGCCCCCGGTGAAGTCCTGGCATAAGCGATTCCGGGGCGCGGGGGGGGGGGGCAACCGTCGTCGGGTCGCTCATCCGTCCGCCTCGGCCGCGAGTTCCACGACGACCTTTCTTTCTGCCGTTTGAGAATAGATAGGGTAATGTGCCCGGGGGGGGCAGGTACACTAGACGCCCCATTGCTAAGTTTTTATTCGCAGCCCCACTCGCGCACGCTCATCAGCGATGCTTTCAAGAACGCGATGGGGGGGTTTTGTTTGGAGTCGGGGTTGTGGTGGAGGGTCGACTTCGACGACGACACACGGGACCGCCTCCGGACCCACGTGCAAGGGAGGGACGATTTGCCTATTAACGTTTTGGAACTGCTCGCCATGATTGGCACGGCGTGGGCGTTCACAGTCGACGCCAAGGTAGCACCCCAATACGTAGGCGAGAGTATCCGAATGCGGGGCGACAACATGTCGGCCGTCCACTAGGTCAGTCGCTGTAAAGGAGGACGCGAACCACGAGCAGGTGCGCTTATGCGGATGCTCGGCTGTCTAGAGATGCGCAGTGGTTGGTGCTTTCGAGCAAAACACGTGCGTGGCGTTGCGAATGTTTTGGCGGACGGGGTGTCACGTTGGGACCGTTTCACCATCGCCCCCAACCTCTGTGCACTCCGTCCCGACATTGCTTGGCAGGAGCAGCGCCTGGGCAAGACGGGGGCGGATCTCTGTACCGACATATTGGCCCCCAGTACGTCGGTGGTTCAGTTGCGGGTTCGACTACTGTAGGCGCACGTACGAGTCTGGTGGCCGGTTTTGGCGCACATTTCGCAGGTTGATGGGGTACCCGGAATACTTGCAGTCGAGCGATTCCGATAGCAGCAAGGCTTGGGCGTTGGTTGAGTTTGCCTCGTGGTGTTGCGCGTCGGAAGGTAACCNNCTGCTGCACAGTATTTTCATCTGTTGAACGTAGGAGTGGAGCTGCCAGTTACGGCCCCCGTGGTCCAGTGCGCGCTCAAAGGTATTTCACGATCCCATGTTGCAGCGGGAACGCCCCGCCGCGTTCACCTGCCGGTCTCGTTTGGTATGATTTTGACAGGGGAGACTGTCATCCCTTCATGGGGTCCGAAGGGAAAGGTGTTGTGGCTGTGCTTATGTCTGAGTTACTTTCTCCTGGCGCGACCGGACGAGATGTTCGCCGCCGATTCGGGGGCGATACACACTGTGCAGTGCCTGACGCGAGGTGACGTCGTGTTTTACGCCGACGGCACGCAGTTGGAATACCTGCGATGGCGACAGGCCGACAAGGTAGAGGTGCGCTTTAAGGGTCATAAGGGTGATCAGGAGCGGGTTGGCAGCGTACGCGTGCGGACACGAACCGAGGTTCGCGGTTCAAAGTCGTCCTTTAGGGTCGACGGCGTTGCCGTCGCCCTCACGTTGGAGTTGATGTCATGCTTCCCTGGTCTTTCCGACCACGCCCCCCTCTCCTCGTATCGTCATGGCAAGACCGTAAGAATGGTAAGGTACGGTCGCGCTCTCCGAGCAATCAAGGAGTTAGTGGCGAAGTCAGGTCGTAACCCCGATGAGTTCGCCCTACACTCGTTGCGTATCGGTGGAGCAACCACTCTTGCGGCCGGAGGAGACATATTGGAACGAGTGATTCAGAGAGAAGGGAGGTGGAGGTCCGACGCGTACAAGGCGTATACGCGTAATAACATATACCAGTAGTATTCGACAAACGTCTCGCGTAAGCTAGTCGTGGCTAGAGACGGGAAGGGGAGACAGCCGGGGGAAGGAACAGTCTACGGTAGGAAACGGTAACTACTGTAGTGCCCGGCAACAGTAGTCTCAAATTTCCTCGGAGTTGGAGGAGTCGAATGGTATGGTACCATTCGGATGCTTGGTAATCCGAGACAACTGTAGACGGAAGTAGTTAGGAACCCGGCTGGTATTATATTAGGGAGAGAGAGACGCTAGAAAGTACGGGCGAGGTACGCAGGAGCTCGCAGGTGGCTGCGATGGGTGTATCTGGCTTAGGGGAATTTCTCTCTCGCAATACCCAGAAAACCGATAATGACATGCAATTCGAAAGATAATCCATAAATCAACCGATTGTGATGCTGTTTAAGTATTCGGAGCAGTTCCCGATGCCGACTGGGCATCTTGCCCGGGCTGTCAACGTGCCCAACGCCAAAATTAGGGGTGGCATGGGCTGCCTATGGCACATTTCGCTTGTTTTGCCACCCGCTGTGCCCACACTCCTAATGGCACGTGCCCACTCCAGCTTGTGGCTTTGCTTATAGTACATAGAGCCAATCATGCCAATCGCTATGCCCACGAGAGGTGTTACCCTTTCGCCAATTACCCGTGTACTCGCGAGTATTACCCGGCTTNNACCCGGGTACTCGCGAGTATTACCCGGCTTGCTAATACCCGTCACGGGTACGAGTAGCACTTCATACTCGCCGAGCATTTGGGGTCCGGGTACCCGGGTACCCATTGGTTTACCTTGGACACCCAGGAGATGGCAACCTATCATGCCCTAAATCACGTCCCTTGGGTATTATTTGGAATATGTGACCGAGAAAACCCTTTTCAAAATGAAAAATTTTCTTCCTATTACCCGGGTACTCACGAGCATTACCCGGATTACTAATACCCGTCACGGGTACGGGTAACACGTCATGCTCGCCAAGTATGCGGGCCCCGGGCACCCGGGTACCCGGCTGTTAGACGGGTACCCGGGTATTTCCCCCCCAAATTTGGCGGGTACCGTTTAAGACGGGTACTCGTTTTGAGAGACATTCATTTCGGGAGGGAATGGTTTACAGGGTCACGATTGTGGAAGATATATACAAAAAAATAGAAAATACAGTAACTTCGGGAGGGGAGGGTTGACAAGGTTGTGATTATTCAAACTTCGAATCATGGCTCACTGGACAGAACGGCTGTGATTTGAAGTCGCAAGGTTATATTCTGCCACTCTGTTCTGAAATATGAGGACCATTTCAGTTATAAGTGTTAAGATGCACAAGACCCTTATATTCTGGGTCGGAGTGCTACTGCTACATTGCTGAACATTGTAGACAATACAAAAAACACATACAAAAAGCGTCAGAAATAAAACCAGACCGCGAGGCAAGGGGGGGATGGAAAGAGCGAGGAAGCGAGATATAGAGAGGCGGAGGCTGGAAGGACCGGCAAATCGAAGAAGGAGGCGAGGGGCACCGACACTCGAAAGGAGCTGAGGGGGATAGGGTGGACAACAAGGGCAATCGTGGCCAGCAGCTCGTCGTAGAGTTGGATGTGTGTCTTTGACCACCGACGCCTTTTAGATGGAGCATCGAGAGATGCCCGATTTATCGTATACTCCAAAACGATACCGTATGTCTGGTCGTAAATATAAGAGGCATTCAGATGGTAATAATAGTTACAAATCTACCTTAATTTTACGGCCTGTCTGTAGCCCCAGGCAGTCGTGAAGGTTTGCTCGACGAGGCAGACGGGAGCAGCACGGCATCACGCAGGCGGCGCCTAACAAGCTGAAACTTGGCGAGGGTGGGTAACATGATGAGCGATGGCCAACGTCTCGGCGGTGGCGTCAGCGGTTTTCGCCGGGTATCGTTCGTGAGAAAAAAAGTCGCGGGTTTAGGGTTTCTGAGTGCAAGCGGACACACACACTTCTCGAATATCCATGGAGGAAGCCTTTAGAAGCCAAGCTCCTGAAGAAATATAGTGGACCCTCCCATGCAAGCAATGGAAGCTTCCATGGAATGAGCGAAGGCTTCCACGGAAGGTGAAATTGAAAGCTATCCCCGACTTCCACCGACCTCAATCGATTTCCACGAGCTGCCACGGATTTAATTGACAATACTACTGATGTTGTACCGGTTATTTTGAGTGTTGGAGGATATGGTGCGAAGCTACTCAAAGCTTCCATGGAAGCTAACATGGTCTTCCATGAGCTTCTGAAACGTCTACTGCTGTAGTTTCCAACGATTCCTATTTACCTCCACTGATATTTCCACGCCACCGTCGAGTCCCATGAAATATGTAGACAAAACAACGTGTCATGGAAACCACGGCACATCTACAAGCTTTGGCATACCAGCGTTGGTTAACCTCCTTAGGCCAAACAACACCCTTACCGACCGGAACTCTAACCCAAGCCCTGAAGCCAACTAGAGGACGGCTTGGTTAGTGTGTGTTTGGAAAACTCTCGATATGGTTGAAAATAGTAAAGATAACCGTGCGGGCACAAAATATGGCCGCAATAACCAACTTCCCCACAACTAGCCCTCTCCCTAACCCCAGCCGGAGGCCGTCTTGGTTGACGTGGTCTGGGAAGAATCTCGCTCGCTGCGTGTACAAAACATCTAGGTCGCGGTGCTTGGATCGACCCTAGGTCTCTATGCTCGGGAATACTCTAGGTCGCTGTCAAATATATACAATAAGGATCGTGCGTGCATACTAATTCGAGTTGTTTGCTGCTGCTACTTCCATAGAAGCCGCCTTTTCTTCCATGGGAGCTGCTACTCATTCCATGGAAACTAGACACAGATGATACTCCCGTATAATTGCGAGGTGGATGGGATGGTGGAAGTGCGGTAGATGGAAGTACTGTTTCTTCCATGACAAGTAGATGGAAGGATTGCAAGTAACTTACTTCGAGAAGAGTACTTCGTTGTTTCGGAGAAGTTCAGTGGACGTTTCGCTGAAGCTGCCATCTACTTCTATGAAAGGTTCCACGCGCTTCCACCTACTTCCCAGGACGTTTGCACCTACTTCCACGAAGGCCCATTTGCTTACATGAACTCCCAGAAAACGAAAGGAAATTTGTGTAGGACATTGAAGCTTCCACAAGCTTCCACTCAAAGACAAGTAGTAGACGACCAGAAGCTACCCCGTGCGGGAGGGAAACGCCACGGCGCATCTTCGGGAAGGCCACGGGCCTCCCAATAGATTGATGTTCACCCTTCGCCAATGTTCAACAAGTAAATTATTTACCTAGCGCTGCATAGATGTGATGCTCTCCGGTGTACTGTGAATCCCATTCGATGACCGGGAGGGGATGTAAATATGTACTGCATATCGATAGTCCGATGTGGTTGCTTCATCATAAATGAGGTAGCTAAACATGGAACGCCGTTCTTAACACGAAAGTTAAAGACTTGGTCTACCGCGCGCGACTCCTTCTTGGGCCTTTGACTTGACACCTACAGCACTCAATGCCACACCCGTCTCGATGCGCGCAATCCAAGGCGTAGCATATTGAACTACCCGCAAACACGTAGCCAACGTCACCGTATACACGGAATGTTTGATGCTAACTATTGCCTGCAGCTTCAAGGGCAATTGGCCGGGCTAGAGTATGTACTGCCAGTACTACAACTCTGGAAGTGGTAGTAGTACTACACTGACTGAGGGAGCTACCCGGGTTGTCAATGTATCGAACTACTATGTATAAATACGTCCCACGTAAATGCGTCATGACAAAAACGTAAATCCATAAAAACAGAAGAGCTATAGGGGAAAGTCGGGTGGAGACCGTGAGATCGATGGACGAGTCCCTCCTGTACCTTCATGCACTTTGTCTACATGCTATCCTTTGCCCTCGGTCAACCAACCACCTATTAAAAACTTGCTCAAACTCAACATTGATTTAGCTTTATTGAAGCCTAATCGCGTCATAATATGCCATCGAGAGGGCGCTTCCATCGGGGCCCTCTAGGAGCGCCGCCGGCACCCTCCTGTCTAGCCTGGGGGGAGCGATGGTTGCGGCAAAGCGGCGACCGGTTGCTGCCTTGCTGCAACAGTGTACGGCCCAGGCCCCGTGTACTGGTTGCTGACGCTGCCAGTACATACTGTACATGCTGAAGACATCAGTGTGCAGCCCTGTCAATTCGTGAATAAATAAAGTTAAAAACATAAACAAACCCACGTACCAAGAGTACTATCCAGGGAGACAGTAGCCACACCGGTGCTGCCGTCTAAGTGTAAATCCACATAGGCAAATATAAAAATGCTCTGTGCTGGGTTTGACCCTCTCACCGACAGTTTCACCAGGGTCACTACTGCGGCCGCTCTTTGCTCCCTCGACATTTGTTTCAACGAATTCTTCGGCGTTCTATACTCTCTAGAATGATGCCAACGCCATAACCCCCCGATTCTCTCTTGTCTGCAGCCGTTGACTGAAACACGATCTAAGCTCCGCATTATAACGGCGAACTGTGCGTTGTTGCTCCTGAGGCTTGAATCAGGAAGTCGTCCCCTCGTTATGGGTGTCAGCGTTTTCGGTCACTCTGGTCTAATCGAAACAGCAACATACCACCTGCGTGTTTCGTGCCGTACGTCTACGCTCGTTTGTTTCCAAAACTCTGTTTGCCGATACAGCACCGTGCATTCGATATTGCAAACCTGTCTTAGCAAATCCGACCTCCCTGTGACCTCCGTCACAGCTTTCAATCACGACGGTTTCAGTCATAGTGTACTTGTACTCATTGTGCATATTCGAGCGTGTTAACAACTATCCCAAGAGCGTGGGAAATGGTGACGCCTGCACCGTACCTACAGATCGGAAGAGCCNNTGACGCCTGCACCGTACCTACGCAACCGTTCCGTGTTACCTTTCCTTCTTTCGGATAGAGGAACCCGGCTAAGTACATGTCATTACTGTGCACGTGAAGGACACTCGAGCAAGGTTGACCAAAGACAGGATAAGCGCAGTCGCGAAAACAATTATAAACTAGGCCCCACCATCTCTGGGGTGTTAGTGGTGTCGAGTTCGTCTGATCCGCGGGGGCGCACGCCGGTGTTGGAAGGGCTTTCCAAGGCAGCGTAAGGCAACATTGGCGCCGCAGAAGGGCCAGCAGCACTTCTAGTCTTAGAAGCAACGGCAGTGTCCGCGGAGATTCGGGGCCGACGCACGCCGTCACTCGTATCTCTTACACACGCAAACACGTTTTTGCGGATTGTACGGCACCACGTGCCCCCCCAAGCTCTGAAGAGGTATCGGCGCACGAACCGCTGCTTCTCCTGTGTAGCAGCACGATGTAAGGGCGTACAACAACCACCGGAGGCAATGACATCGTCAGGCGCAGATGGCGACGGGTTTGGCCACCGTTTGCAACACTGCCCATTGAGATCGACGACCCTCGGTTCCACACATGTCACTGCCCAATTGGTTTTACTATGGCGGCATGATGCGTTGGACACACAAGCGTTAGCGATGAGTTGGCGGGAAGACGACAATCATGCAAGATTATGTTTTCCAAGCGCGTTGCAGGCAAGGCCACCGCATATCAACGATCGTTGACGACCGTATGTACAACCCACGTCGGGAAACAATTGACTCACCTTTGAATTGCCGTCCACGGTTTGCGGTTCCGCCTCCTTGTTCACGAGCATGGACACGACTCCGATGAAAAACAATAATAAGTCAATGAAGATCGGTAGTACCAAAACTGCGAGATCAACACCAAGCAAGCGTGAAGCAGGTCGGTCACACAACATGTCATTGTCGTTTACACGATACGATGGAGTTGGCATCGATGTCACGTTGGAGGGCTTATAACACATATGGAAAAAGCTCGAGAATAGCGGGTATGCAGCACATGCAAGCAACTTCCTCAACAACGAAGCATCCTAGCAAAACAACTTGATACCATTGCCCGCCTCACTGCTGTCGACGTTCGTTCGTCAAAGTCGCTGTCAGCGTTGTCTACTGCATGCGACGAATTGTTTAAATGTTATAGTCCGCCTCTGCACTGTCACTCTCAACTGCGCCAGGGTAGACGGGTGAATTATGCCTTGGGGCCTAAACAGGGTTAAACATTGGTTCAATACAATTATAACAAGGGCCCACCGACAAGAACTATCAGTTGGATGACGACGACCGCGGTGTCGGCCCTCTCCGCGTTCTCAGTCCCTTGCCATTCGTGGGCGGCGATAGCTAAGACGCCCATGCAAACAGCGTTAGCGGCTGACAGCCACACTGCTATGGAATTGATAAACCTGGGCAACGCAGACAAAAGATAACACAGGGACGATATCTGGTTTTTGTGTTGTGTATGCAGTGTAGGGCATGTAAGTCATGCCGTCCACCCTCGCTCGCGCATGTTCGTGTGCTTGAACCTCGTCTAAAATACAAGGAAGGCCAATTCCCTCGTTTGTAGGCGGGCAATGCAATCGCTGTGCCGGCGCGCGTAGTTCATATACAGTAGATATATTACACTGTTTGCGGCTCGAGCGTAGAGTTGGGGTTTGGTGAAGTCACGAACGTGTAAGAGCTGGTTCAGGGCTTCCGTCAGAAATATGTTTGAACATCAAGAATCCACGCCGTCTGTCTGAGTGAGACACTGAACTTTCGCGCACACGTTCTGTGGCCATATACCGAAGGGTGCATGGAGGGGGTGCAATGCTTGTTACTTATTTCGCCATTGTTCTACGGTCTTAGGATGTTTATGAGTATTTGACTTTCTAGGACCTCAGGTATCTAGCGAAAACATACAAACTTGCACCCCTTTCATGTAAACCTCGGCATACTGGCACGGAAGGTTTGTGCCAATTTTATCTAAGTCGGACACCCCACGTGAAGTTCTGAACCTTGGTGGGAAATTCATACATTTTACCTTTTTGTTCTTCGTCGAAAGCCTTGATGCTGTCACTTTTAGGTGGGTTGAAAAATAATACTCTCGTGTGCATACTTGCAACCAGTAGTTTCGAGTTTAACTATTGAAACCGTGTACCATGCGTTGCTCCAATTAGTCTAATCTCGGTTTTACTGTGGTAGTTTTATGCACCTTCATCGATCATTTAAAATAACTATTAAATTAGTTGAGGCCTGTTACCCCAGCCAGTGGTTCCCATCCAGACTTGCTTGTTCTCTGGTGTACTCTCTGTTGACCGCTGGACTGCGGTCAGATATCTCCCCTCTCTGTCCCGGATCCCACCCAAACGTATTACACCAATACCGCGGACTACTCGATTTGAGTATGGAATTGACTTTTAGGGTTAGAGGTTACTTAATGTTGACCCTACGCAGTCAGATCTCCGAGGCTTGAGCAAATTCTTCGTACAGGCATATGCGTTGGAGTACCTGGAACTGTATCGTTTACAACAAAATTAAACATAAGTGGTTTCTTCCTACGGAAACGCATGAATGCTGTTTTTTTCAAGGCCTGTGGTTGGTCGGGACAC
>JAXFYO010010248.1:0-10686 GCA_034768055.1 Saccharina latissima
CTGCTGCTGCTGCTGCTGTCCGTAGCTTTTCGGCTCTCGCCCGCGAGATAAGAGATGCTTGTTCGTGCTTGCTGTCTCTCCTCCGTACGCGTACTCCTCGCACACGATAAATACGAGTCTTCTCGCTGTACTTCTTCTCGTTCGCACCACACAGCAACAAATAGTCGCCAGTAAAATTCGAGCGGGAGGGCTAACACGTACCACCGTATATCGCGATACGCACCACGCTTCTTCTCTCGTCGCACTGCTGCTGCTGTATGGTATCGACGATCGACAGATCGACAGAGTATTCATCATGAGCACATCAACAAACCAAAGACACAAATAAATACCACACAGCACAACTCAGCTCGAACGACATGTAAAATGTACGGTATCGAGGCATATACTTGTAGCAGAATCATCGTGCGCAGCAAGCAGCAGGTAGGTGTGTTACAGAGTGCAGGGATGGTTGGGCTATTCCAGGATGTGATATCACNNATAGATGTGTGTTGTGTGTTGTCACCCTTGACGTGTCTGCAGTACAGCAACAACAATATCGCAGTATCGCGTATTTGATTATTGTTCTATCATTCGATACGATACGATGAAAAAATCAAAAAAATGATATGATATGATACGTTTGATATGATAATTTTTCGTCTTTGTCAGTTGTAGGAATGAGTACGACAAGAAAAGAGACCTGAACGCGGGGGGGGGGGCAGGGGGGAGAGAGGCAACGCGTCCCTTATATTCAGTGCAGGGCATGCCGTATTGTAGACCCATCCCGACAACCATGACACACAAAGCTTGACATTTCTAAGGAAGCGTGCAACATCAATCAGCAGCCGTCACATCATAATGCTTCTATTACTAAAAAAATATTGAAAACATTGACTTTAGATGAGAGTTATATCATCATCATAACACTGAAAAAACGGTATAATTTTTCAAGGCAATGTAGTTGCCTGGTGTATACCTGGTACACCTGTTGACTGTATCGTATCTGGTACCTGGCATATACCAAGTCACTCAAACGTATCGACGTGTTCACTCTCAGTCAGGCAGCCATCAACGCGGCGCATGTATATGCATGCATGCATGCATGCANNAATGCATGCATGCATGCATAATGTCTCAAAAAGTATAATCTAGTCTACACAAAAAGCGGTAGGTTTACATGTTTCCATCTCTTCCATCTTGCGCCACCAACGGCGGGGATATACACACATAAATACACGCTTACACACCCACAACAAGTAGACAGACAAGAAGAACTATAAGTTAGGAGTAGACTTCGTATATATAGTAATACTTCGAATATATATCATAGCTCGTACGCATATACATATACGTACGTACGTGCGGTGTTTTTGTTGTATTCGCCTCACTTTTACTCTCCTCCAGTTCTCAACTCGCAGGAGTATTTGCACTCAACGGCCTTCTGGACAAGCCGCAGTCACAGGCAGGCGCAGAGGCACCGGTGTCTACCCCTCCCCTCCCCGGTACATGCCTAGTCTATAAAAGTCTATGACATTACTATACTCCGCGGTACTATGATCAGCTCACTATGATAATGTGTCGCCAATAATTCACAACAACTATTAATAACAACATATTTTCACATGATACGTTACAGTCCGCGACCCCTCAATACCGGCCATACTGCTTGTTGTACCACGCCGCCAACACCGCACATCTTAAACTCCAAACCAACAACACCCAATATATTTAGCGTGCATAGCGCAAGAGAGAGGACTACCACACCACAGCACCGCAGAAGGACGGGACATAACACACGACGGGGTGGGTACCAAACTTATAGCGGCCACGCCAACCATCGAACCATAGACAGGCTAAACCAACGGCAGGCACACCGGCGAAAACAGTCTTGAGCAGCGTCTTGACGCACCCAATAACACTCATTGCGCGCCGATGATCTTAGGTCTTATACATATAGCACGTTGAGATTATGCAGGCTGTGCAGGTTAGCACTACGCTTCGTGTATCTCATCAACGGAATCCATGCATACAGCATGCATACGGTTGGCTAACCTAACTTTTCGTCACGGGTCTACAAAGATTGCACCACATCGCCACCAGCTCTCCGCTGCGATCTCCGCCCCTGCCGCCAGTGGTCAATACCGGTATACGCTAATATCACCACGTAACAACACCGGGAAGATTCAGGACGTAACTCGCCAATGTCACACTACAAACAGAATAGAGACACCATGGCAGTGACAGCAGTATTATAACAACAATAATAGTGGTACTCTGCATATACGAGTGCGGCTCACTCGGCGAACGATGCTTTGCTCCACTACCTGGTACCTGCTGGTAACACTATCGCCAAAAGCACAGCGAAAACCCGTCTTGCCCCGTACCACGCAACACGTATACATTATACGTAGCATACCACCCGACGGCAACGGCTTGAAGCTACGCTGTCTAACAGCAAAGTCTAAGCTCCGTTTCGCTCCTGTGCCGGTTATGGCCAACGTGTTGCACCCTGCAAAAACGACGAAACGAAAGACAAACAAAACTGCTACGTACAAGTATATGTACCATCCCGATAAACCTCAAGTATAACAGGTGCCAGGAATTTTTGGCTATAACCTGTAAGTTACATGTAACATAACCACACGAAAAAACTTACCCCCCAACCTAACAAACCTAAAAGCATCACTTGAATCAGGTTACCCTCACGAGCGCCGCGTGTAAGCGTGCGCGCGAGTGCTAAACATCGAGCGGGGAAAACAACGTGAAACATTCCGCGTTCAAACACGCAATGGTCTGAGCTCCTCGTATTCTCCGCCGGGCCCCTGCCTATATAGGCACTTAATCCACCGCAACAGCCCCCGGCACGGCTGAGGGAACAGCTCATGTCGGATTCTCGCGACATGAGACACCTAATCAAAACCAAAGCACGCACAAATCTATGTGACAGCACGTCGCGAACCTTCTCCTACCTGCGCTTAGACGGAAACGATGTCGTACAGTACATTCAGGCCCAAGACTAACAACAGAACACGAAACCAACACAAGAACATTCAGACCCCAAAAATAACAACGGAGGAACGAAACACGCAAAACGCTAAAAAACGCTTCCCACCCTGCGGTGTACATGCCTTCCCGAGACAGCGGCGAGGCAGGCGCAACCGACTCGCTGAAGCTTCCCCTTCCCGTGATCAGACGCCGAAATCTTCGCCACAACACTCACATCGGACCGTTGCCCAAAATTACCTAATCCCCCTGACAATCAAGGGGGGTACCCCCCCCCCAGCCCCCTAGCGCCTCTTTGACGCTTCTCACGGCTCTTCTCCCCAGCCCATGCCGGCAGCGTTGCGTCCAACGCTGGTGTCGTCCGCATCTATGGCCAGGCAGTTATGGATGGCGTACCTGAGCTTCGCCTCCAGTACCTGCAGAGCACAGGAGCGTTACATTTTCCGAGGCAAGACCGCGAGTTGAGGGGTTGGGTGTTGGTCGCAATGCGAAAAACGTGAAAACGCTTCCAAGATTCGTCAGGCTGTTCGCCCAGCGGGCTGCTGCTCGCCCAGCAACCCTTCTCCTACAGTTTGGACACACATCAACGTGGTTCGAGGTTATGACGCCTTGTTGCACTTGCACAGAAGCACGGCGTTTTCCGAGGCAAGACGGCGGGTTTAGGGGTGGGGTGTTGCGGGGCTGCATGCGAAAAACGCGAAGACGAATCCAAGACTCGTCAGGCCGTTCACCCAACAGACTGCTCGCTCCCTGCTACAGTTTGGACACACGTCAACGCGAGTTAGGTTTCTGACGTCTCGTTGCACCTGCACAACGATAACGACGCCCCCACGTTTAGCCCACTGAGTCAAACATCATCCGGCAAAACATTTTCGTTTTTGTTTCACCTCTCGGCTGCTGTAGCGGGGCAGCTCCAAGCTGAAGAAGCACGTGTGGGCCACAGGCAAGTACGCGTCGGCGGGCACCTTGGGGAAGGCCTGGATCTTGAAAGGTTGATGGAACTGCTCGGCGCTCATGGGCAGGCGCGATCGCCCCCATGCGAACCTGCGGTTCACGAGAAGACACGCTCAGTTGTAAGGGGGGGCCAGGCGAAAGCGCGTCCGGTTGCGAGGGAGGCTCGCGGCAAGAAAAGTCGCGCTAATTTTTCATCATGCATGGGTTGAGATGGCAAAAAAACGCTAAACTACTATATAATCGGGTCGTATGTTGGCTGACGCTAGCGGAGCGCCCTGTCGCCACATTTGGTAACCGAATGGGTGTTTCGTAGAGCAGAGCCGTCGCGCTACTGTAGTCAAGTGCGGCGGGAAAGCGAGGGTCGCCTGCGAACTCAGAGGAGGCGGAGCGCAGAAACAACTGACGGTCTACACAGCCGCCGGGTATACCAGCTACGCGCGCAAATCATGCAAACATACAAATGTATATATATACCAGGTCACCCGAAACGGCAGGAGGCGGAACGCAGAAACAACTGATGGGGTGAACAACCGCCGGGAACACCAGCTACGCGCACAGTTCATGAAAACATGCACATGCATACTTATACCAGGTGCACATGAAGCGGCGATATTCATCGACACCGCACAAAACAAAGTACGTAATGGTCCAGCGGAAAGCGTACGCTGAACTTGTATAATAATATTCATACCTGAGAAAGAGCGACTTCTCTTTCTGGGAGAAAGACCCCAGCACGTCCCAGAAAGCCGACACGTGCTTATCCTCCCGGCTGCACAAGTTGTACTCCGTGCAAGCCTCCAACAGGTCGATGTCGACCCCTTCTTGGCCGCACACAAACATCTCGAGATCGTCCCACGAGAAGAGACGGAGGAGCTGGACGGGAATCACAGCCCCTATGCCGCGGCGAATGGCCTCCACCTGATAACATCAGACGAGGAAAAAGTCGGAACATGGCGGTGCGGAAAAACCTTGTGTTCCATGGATAGCTCTGTCGTCGAGCCATATTCACCGAAGCCGTTGAAACTCGCACGCACGCACGCACGACACTGCGCTCCTACATTCTTTCCGGCGGGAGTTGCAGGATTTACAGCGCTGTGTACAAGGTACCCATCAACCTCGGTTGTGTGTTGCCTTACCGGTTCCCAGAACTCCCGCATTTTGAATGCCTCTGCCATGTCTGCAAACTCCAGTCGGTTTTCCAGCGTGACCTTCCGCGATGCCCCGCCAGGGGTTGGCAGCTCGGCCCTCCCACCATCCGCTGTGGCCACCTCGAAACCTCCGAGGCCCATTTCTTTGAAAGCTTCCTCCGTCATGTCTCCGATGTGGTGGATTGAACGGATCCACGACATGCTCTGAGTGAAGGACCAGTCGATCGCTTCCAGGTCGTGCCTACACGCCGACCGCACCGAACGCAGTGACCGTAAGGCGACAGAAAGAAGGGGAGGTGGTGGGGGGCACACACACATAATTGGCACAAGGTTCTACGAGGTGACGCACTTTCTCGTGGCTCTTTCGGCCAATGCTCATACGCACTACACAGCCACAAATAAAGGTCAAGCGCGTGAAGTAGGTGATGCTCAAAAGTGGTGTACGCGATGACCGCCTACATCGTTGGGTGTTGCGTGCGGTCGAGCTGTAAGGCCACATAAAATAGAAAAGGCCCCAGACGTCCCATATCGCTTGATGGCCACTGTCAAACACTTCTCAGGCAACACGAACAACTGCAAAACGCTTTCTTTCATATTTTTTCGGCATTTCAGGGTATACTTCCAGAATAAAAATTGTACTTTCACGCAATGAATCCCCAACCCGGACGGGTGTATTCGGTGAAAGGATATTGCTACAGTTCGAGACACTGCAGCCTGGAGTAGTATCCCATAGAGTTCTGAAGGCCAGAGACGATCGAGACGGACTGATTTTCCTCGACATGCACGAACGCCCATCCCGGATGTATTGGTACCGTTCGACATACCACAGACACGAGAAACAACCCATATATTTATTTGTGTACTGTAGGCTCTCAGCATGATCGTGATGGTGCTATTTTTTTCCGCCATGCAAAAAAAATGACCTTTGCACGTACCTCGTTATCGGAGAGCGGACGAGCTGCTTCCAGACTATCGACGGCATGTCCAGGTCAAGCGGCTGTTGCGATCGGATAGCGACGCCCATCAGACGCCCCAAGAAGAGAAGCATTTCGCCGTGTGGCACGGCGCTGCTGCCTTCGCGTCCTACTGCCGGGTTCGGCAACCATTTCTCGCGGTTGATGCCGACATCGCTCACCGCATTCGGGCATCGGATGAGCACGGGCAATGCACCAGATTGGAGCTCGGCGCAGTACTCGGCAAAGGACTCGCGGTACGGGCCTTTCGAAAGGCGGGAAACGCGGCGAAAGAAGCATGTCAGAGGCGTAAGCGGCGAACATTGTGTTGTTATATACTGGTAGGGTGTAAGCGCAGGCCAAAAACGCAGCGTACAGCCCGGTTCATGCCAGCGATAAACAAAAAAAAACACGGGAAAGAACTTATAGTATCAGACACCGGGTGGCGTATGGGTCATCCGAAGAGCAATGCAAAAGTTCCTATGCGGAAAATGAGTGTTTGTTGGGGAAGCTAGTTGTCGGCCTCAAGCGATGTCACATCAAAGACGGCATGGTGAATAGCACCCAAAGTCAAGCAACAGTGGCTGACGACGCATAAAAATATCCAGCATGGGCCTCGAAATACTCACCCCCAGCGTCGTGAGCGTGCTCTCCGAGAAAAACCGTGCTGTAAAGAGCTTCGCCAGGCCGTAATCGAAACGCCTCCGCCGGCGCATTTTTCAGTGCGAGGAACGCCTGGCCGAAAAGGGTATGCCCCTGCTCTACGTCAGCCAGCGGCCCTTTTGGCCGTGCGTGTCGAGAGGCACGGCCCCGGCTTAGCCGTAGCTCCAGTATGGGCCTTATTCTTCCCGCGCCTGCGGGTGGTGGCAGTGGACGCGCGGTTCTTGCCAGCTCTGCCTGCCAAAGCTCTTGCTTGAGGGGGAGGAATATCAGCTGGCGGCAGCTCGAAAGCATCCCCGCTATGGACCACGGTAAGTCCCCCTGCGACAGGTTGACGTATCGTACCGCTTGCACCACGGCTCGGTTCAGCTGCTGAAGCAGGTGGAACCTTGCCGATAGTACTGAAAGCTCGTTGAGACTTCGCTGCCACGCTGACTCCCCGCTATGGTCGTTGCCCCCGCTGTTGCGTGGAGTCTGTTGAGCCGGTGCAAACCCCACGCTCGAAATTGGATCACACCCTTCCGCTTTCGTTCCGGCACCCACCACAGGCGGTACGCCAACGCATGCCATCGAAACTTCAGAGAGCAAGTGGGCAGGCTGTTGCGGTCGTGCACGGACTTGTTCGCAAATGCGGTATGGGTGGTCCGCGTACCGCCCGCGTTCGCTGATCCAGCCTGCCGGTGTCGTGGTGGTCGCGATGCAGCTGTAGCGGACGACCGGGTTGATGGTTACATGGCCCGGCATAATCGGCGAATGGTATATTATCGCGCTATCGAAAGGCACCACGCTACCGCACGGGATTCGACCAACAATGCCGTCAGCGTCGATCCTCATACCCGAGCGGACCGTCGCACCATGCGCTTTGCTAACCACCCTCACCCACCCGTTTGCCGAGTCCTGGAATGCCGCGCGCGCACCAAACGCGACGCGCCCACGCCCCCACGTGTCCCCGCACTTCGATCGTACCGTAGCCACCCGTCGCCGTCCGCCGATTTCTCGACAGCTGAACAGTACGACTTCGCCGGCATCAACGATGGAAAACGCCACTTCTGTGCCCTCGTCTACCCCTCCGAGATACCCCACGGCTCGCCGTTCTACCGACTCCGTATGCATCGCCCCCGAACCCCTGGCCATGGCCGATCCGCCGGCTTTCGGCAGCGCGCGAGATACAATGAGCAGGCCGTCCACTGCTCGGAAGCCGAAAACTAGTCCGTCCACAAGTACAGGCAGCGGTTCCACGCTCTCGGAGGTACCTTCTTTGCCAGCGCCGTCGAGAGCTCCGAGGGTAGCAGAAGCGTCGTCCTCTGCAAGAGGCGAAGTTACTATCCTCGTGCACCCGCTCGTTCTCGTTGTAACGGTGAGCATATCGGTCACCAAGCCGATTTTCCACTTTCCGGTGACGAGCAAAGGTCTAGGCCCACCATCTTCTCCCTCCGAGGGCGCGCCAGCGTCTACCGCGCTTAATAGGAGCGCGTCGCTGTCCCCCTGAAGACACGCGGCGGATAAAGGCGAAGGGCCCGTAACCCTAGAAGAGGTGCCCGGGGCGACTACAGACCCTCGTTGCCTCATCGGCAGCCAGAAGTTCTCTATCCCGGTTGTCGAAGCTGAATCGGTGTCACCTGCCGCTGCAGTTGTCGCATTCGGTGAGAACCCGTCCAGCATGCACCGATACGCCCTGAAGCGCTCGAGGGCTAGCTTGGGTGCCGAGCCTTCCGAGTCATGCTCGGGAGGCAGTGCCAGCCAGCCCCCCTCCCCTCCAACGCAGTGAACTTGTCTCCAAACTGGTTTATTTGGGTCATTTTGAAACCGCTCGCTCGCGGAATCGACCTCTGCTCTTGGCAGGAGCCGCGCCATATGGCCAGGGGGGAGGTGCCCAATCACCTGTGCAGTGTCGAGAGGCTCGTCCAGTAGCTCGACGCCTCCTACTGAGTTTGGCCCTCCTAGTACCCACTCGTCCCATCCGTCATCGACCTTAGCGGCACAAGCAACATCTGCGCTGCGGGGCGGCTCCCCGCTTTCTTTCGATTCCTCCACGCCTCCACACAACGGCGGTGCTGTGGGCTTTAGCGTGGGCGTTGGCCATGCCGCCCTGCACACTGGCGACGCTCCTTCCACCCGCCTTGCAGCCATCCGTCCAGGCTGTGACAACGATTCCAGCAGAGGCCAATCCGCGAGATCCGCGTGGGAAGGCTGTATCGTAGACCAGTCGCACGACAGGAGCTCGTCCTTCGACAAGCCTCTTCGCGATGCCACCGCATTGACATACCTGATATTTAGTGGGCAAAAATGGAGACGGTCGGTGCCCGTGGTAAATACGAAGGATGGCGCCCGAACTGCTTGCTTGTAAGCCGAGCTTAGAACAACCGAACGAAACCGACGTGCTCTCGGACAGAAATTCCCGGACTGAACGCTTTCAGGTGCTGGTGCCGTGAATCAGTAACCGCGCGCCGAGCCAGCACGGTTGTCTTTCAACAGTTCAATGTTTTTGGGATGGTAGAGGAGCACCACTTATTTTCTGGGGCTCCGCAGTTAAGGAGCTCTGTACCCCACCCCACCCAAAAACTCTTTTTGGAGGAACTTAAGTGTGCTACCCCATGAAAACTCCCATGGCCTGTAAGTATACAATGAAAAAAATTGCAACACGAGAATGAAGGTCGACGATTATGGATTAATGAGCCCTATCATTCAGAAAAAAAATCAGCCAAATAACGGTATACCTCCACTTCTATCGTATCATGCGTCTTCTCAACTGAGTATACTGAGTAGAAGTTGCGACTCAAGCCATGCACGACAGAGGCCTGCAGCCCAATGGCCGCCTTTTAAAGCGTGCGTGCAGCGAATGGTCTAAAACAATTCAACACACACACGGACGGGCGAATACCATATATGGAACTGCTCGTACTCATTCTGCCAAAGAGACAGCGCCAACCGGACTTGTGAACCAGACTAAACAATACGGCCAAGGGCGACAATAACTGTACCTGACCAACTGCGTATTCAACGCGTGCGCTTTCGGCTGATCTCCCCATACCAGCGCCGTGAACTCCTCGAATCGTTTCCGAAGCCACGGGTGTGCGCTGCCAAGCTCCGACGGAAATTGGGGGATCACCCGAACACTAACACCCCAAACCTCTTGCACCCACTGGAGCGGCGGTGCCGGCGGGCCGCTAGGAAACGCCTTTTGGATGCCGCAGGCTCGGGCAGGCGATAACCTTGTCGTACTGACGCGATCACCGCCATTGTGTGCCGATGGTGAGCTGACTACGTTGGCGAAAACATCGTTTTCTAGATATCTTCCGTCGCCGCTATTTACAAGGGCACTATCAGTGCCAAGCATCCAGCTGCCGACCAGATCAGGCGCGCGCGGTGGAGCCCTCAAATCCAGGAGGCCACGGCTGGAATACAGCACCGGAGAGATACAACAAAGAAAACAAAAATGCCCGCAGTTTTTCGAGTGGTCAGCTGTTGATTTATGAAAGGAAATACTTAAATTTGATTGGTGGAAAAAACCTTGGTTGAGTTGTGGCGCGAAAGGAATAACGCGCCTGCAGTAATTCCATTGGTAAACGTTTCTTGAAATTGATATTTTTTATAAATGTTTTTGACAACAAGGGTTTGTATTGGTGGGAAAACCTTGTTTAGATTACGAGGTCATCCAGGGTTCCTGACGTCAACTGTTTTTCGGTGGGACTCTCAAATCCAGGAAGTTGATATGGAAAAGGAGAGTCGTTGGTTCGCTGCAAAGGATTGCAGTGGATAAGGTCGAGGATCACGGCGTCTGAATGCCAACATACATATCGGTAGACCAAACTCGCTGATACAGCCCATTGTTGTGCTTTGGTTTTCCTGCCATTCTTTCCTTTCGTTCTTATTCTTATTATTACTACAATGAAATAAGTCTTGCTTGTTTGTCTTGGTGAGTGGCGCCCCTGGTCTTGGTGGTGCTTTTTGTTCATCTTGTGTTGTTTCTTTTGGTTTGCGCAGTG
>JAXFYO010010435.1:0-14651 GCA_034768055.1 Saccharina latissima
CCGCTCTGCCATATACGCTTTCATGTCCACTTCGTTACGATTGCTTGCCCGGCCTCTGGGGTTGGGGTCGCAACATATATTTATTTTACCCGGTGCAACGCACTGCGCATCTCATCGTTGCCGCTCCCCTCAGAAAGCTCCCCCAACTTGCCGGGGAGCACACTAAAACCCGTGAAACCCGTGAAAAGAGGCGACAGACCGCTCCCCCCCTGCTCTTGGTTCCTTCTCCCAATTCGTTTTTCATCAGAGGACACGCCAGATGGGTCCTGCTGGGTGTTGTACTCTGCCGTGAGCCGCAAGCTCTCCACACGCGTCACGCCTTTGCCCCTCACATCGAGCCGCAACGCTGTTACGGTACACTCGTTCTCTCATATTTTTTGTCCTATGCTCTGAGCTGCGGCCATTTCGGCCCAGGTACGGGCCTGGGCTGGCGTGGTGTCAAATTCAGGCAGCGCCTCGCTCAACAAAACGTCGTCGGGAGCGCTTGCCCGTGGCGCGCAAGGTGTTCAGAGTTATAGCCCCGCTCGGGTATATCGCAAACACCGAGTGTTGCCATTGAAAAATCGATGGAACGGGTTCCCAGGAGGGCCGAGTTATGTCCTAATTTGCTCGAGGTCGACTAAGCAAGGCAACTTTTTGCCTCATGCCTCGAATGATGCGTATATTCCACGTAGTAGAGCCGGGGTCGCCTTATCTAGGCATGAATGTTTGTGTCACTCGATCTTGGGCTACATTGTAGCTTTGGTCGCCTTTAACAGTTACGATCTCTTTTCAGTAGCTTTCGTATTTTATCGGGGGTCCCGACTGCACGCCATAAACCCCACAGTCAATACGACGACGAAACAAGATGGACGTTAAAACAGTATCTGACTGTCCCCCTCCCTCGTCGTGTGCGCCCCCCGCCCGTTATTCACGAGCAGTGCACCAAACAGAACCTTGAGCTGTTCTCGAAGGCTCTGCACCCGGTCCGGTGCATGTTGTCGCTGTACCTTTTCATCGCTGGATGCATTGTGGCCGATAACGTCCACCTGGCCCAAGGCTTCGGGCGAGGAATGACCGCGATCGGCGCATTTATGATCATCTGCTCTTTTTGGAACTTTGCCGGGGCTCTCGCCATCCAGGCCGGCGTCAAGCGGCACAACAAGTGCATCATTTTGGTGGTGGGTCTTGATCGCGATGGCTTTGCTTTGTACTTTTGGGCCATTGAGGCTTCTTGACATTACTTTTTTGCTTGGTACAGTATTGGACACTGCCCACCGACTGCGGAATTAGTGCCACAATATATACTATTCCGATAAGTAGACCTGCCGTGCAGGAGTGGTAATTTTTGTACTCGTACCGCGAGAAGATCGAGACGAGGGTGGACACATGCGATCTCCGATATGACTCGATAACACGCAGGGGAAACACCGCGAGTGGTTTCGCGAGCGTGACAGCCCCACCCGATGCGCTGTGATACATTTACCTTCAACCCTAAGGGCTGGTCCTGACTCGTTTGGCGGCTGGTAGGCTATCGTATTTTATTTTAATATCACTCAACAACTGAGCAGGATGCACTACAGCAGTATGCCTCGCGAGGTTTTCTAAACCTTATAGCGACTGCACCCACATTCCCGGAAAAACTGCCACGGATAAGTGTGGCATATATTTAGCTAGTTCACGACAACGACGACGGCGGCAACCGTGAGTTCCGATGTGCAACAGGACGCATGCTACGTAAGATAGACGCAGTACATTTTTGGCCAAAAAACAAACAATTTTGACGGACTAACACACTCCTTAAACCGAGGACCTTCCGAATGTCGTTAGGATATTTTACCATATAGGTATCGTTCGTTGTTACACCTAGGTCATGGGATTGTTAGTCTTGGATTGTTTTTTCGTCAGATTTTGGGTGAGATAATAGAGAGCTCCTCAAGCGAGCAGTCTCAGAAAAACTAGGAGTTACCCCTTCCTTAGTAAGCGTGACAGGTATTCATAGTAGATCATCCGGAATCGCGAGTCGGCAGTGCTCATGCATATTGATGCCCGGCCCATTTCGCGTCCAACGACAGGGGCTGTTCCTGGACTTTGGCGTCGTCGGCGTACAGCTGATCCTCGGCGGCTCGATGTACTCGCGGACCATCCCCGAATTCAGCGAAGCCTTCCAGCTAGATTGCCTCCTCAAGGTGACGGCGGTTGTTGCAGAAATTATTGGTCGTGCCCTTACGTTTTGTCCGTGTATCCTTGACGCTGCCGCTGCAGCAGCGGCGTCGTCGCGTGCCGTCTGTACGTTCAATGCGCATGGTGGTGGGGCGGGGGGGGGGGNNGGGGGGGGGGGGGGGGGTCGAATTCCTCACCGCTGTCTTTGCCACTGCTGCTGTTGCTGCTGCGATTGTTCGGTTTCTCGAGGCGCATTCACATTGTACTCAACCGTTTAATTTATTTCGTTAAGCGGTTAGTAAGGGTAACTTCGGACGGTCGTCTCAGGGTGACGCCTACCAACCTCATCGTTGCACTTTTCTCGCTAGCATATATATACCGAGCAGACATCAACGTCAACCTCATAAACTTCGAATGTGTTCCCATCGTCGTGGCCTCTCGTAAAAACCACGCGCGGTTGGGTCTTGTCGAAGGTACCGTTGAAGTACAATCTGGAGGAGTGCCTGGAGTACACGCGCTCAGACCGATACGCGGGCATGATGCTGGTGTGGAGGTCCTACAACTATTTGTCCCTCGACTACTCCAAGTACTACCAGTGGCTCGTGACGATCGAGAAGAGCGGTGTGTGTTGTGGGTTCGGTCCTCCCACTCGGTGCACGGTGAGCAGCTCGATAGTGTCCGGACATTCGTGGCAGGCGTTATACACACGCACATATTTATTTCCATCGGGACAATCAATCTCATGGTTTTTGAGGGTACCGGGTGCGTCTTGCCGCCGACCAGGGATTTTGGGGAGATTCTCAGAGTCGTATACGGCCACTTGTTCCTGGAAGTGTAACTTGAAGAAGATTCGCCAAAATCTCCATTCAAGAGTTGACAGGGTCAACATGTTAATGGGCTGGGGCACCTGCTTTTGTTCTTTGTTGTCCAAATCGACAACCAGAACAAATAGGTTGCCAATTTGTTTTTGCCACAAATCCTGTAATGAGACTCTTCCAATGTTAAGGGATTTTGTTCTGTTGGGACGAATCTCTGCAGGATGATTCCCGTGACTTCCCCAGCTGGTTCACGAAGAGCGAGGTTGGCTTTTCGGACGACGAGAGATACGTGTGCGGTCAAGAGGTGAGCACCCGGCGCGAGTGAACGCTGCCATCGAGTGCATCGAGAGCGCCTGAGTGAACTTTAGAAGCAGTAGGGTGCTCCATCAGCTAACATACGCACAAGGCGGAAGTGCAGTAGATACTTGGATCTGCACACAAGCGAGACCAGGACGAAAGCAGCCTAGGCCGCAACTCACTATCTAAGCAGTCCGGGTGATTCGAGCGTTGACTTCGCGAGTCGGCTCCTAACAGTCGAACTGGAAGATTACGGAAGATTTATCTTGCTTGTAGTGGTCAACAACGAGCAAGAGAGAGTTCATTTCAATGAAAAACAACATTTGAGTGACCTTCTCCAGTTGCCGCATTGTGCCCTCGAGAACACTTTATTCGGTCGTCTGGCCGCAGCAGCATCTAAAGCCGCGGTTGGTTCGGCGTTTATCGTAACCACCCCAGGAAGATTGGTACGAAGATAGCTACTTTTGCGAGCAGCACGTGGACGAGACCGCAGTGGTTCTCGTTATCGGCGGGTGCAAGTACGACTACCCCATGGGCGACTGCATGGACATCGACGTGGATGCGAGCGAGACCATTCGAGGGTGCGCTCACGAGCTCGAAACGCACATGACAAACAAGGTTCGGCCTTCAAATTTGCCCAGACGTCAGCCCAGCCGGCTATTGATAGTACAGGGGAGGAGCATACATGCCCACTCGCTGCCGGAAGAGTAAATAAACCGACGAGTTACGTCATCTTGCGCGTGTGTTTTTGCCTCGGTGTAAGGCTGACTTAACAACATAATGTCGTATGTAACTCCCTGTGACTCGTAAGTGTCTGGGACGCAGTTTTTGTGCGACTTCGTCTCCGTTGTGCAGGCGGACGGTAAAGCATGTACTGTACGCTATACTCGGCTTTTGACCATGTTTTTTAACGATTTTATCAAAACTGGACAGCCATGTGGATAGTTATCACGCCAGGTGTCTCACAAACGGAACCGGAAACTCCTGGGATTCCCTAATTCGATACCGCACCCCGCTTGCCAGCCGTTCGAAAATAAGACTAACTTATTTTGAACTCCACCAAAGTTTGGGGGTGAGCATATTTGGAGCTATAGTCGGATTGTTTTCACTATACCGGCCGATTCGAGACTAAGTTTCGAAGGTGCTCTGGCGGCGTCTAGTCGGTAGAATGGCGTTCCGCATTACTCACGTTGCACAATGGCGGTCGGTTACTGTTCGCGTGCACCCTCGTCGGGAAATCGAAAAAACAGATCTTCGTCCACTCCATGCTCATCCTGGGACTGACGTCGCTCCAATTCGCGTCGTTGCTGTCGGGATGCTGCATGTTCTGGAAAAGAGCGTACGAAGACTCCATGCCGGATCACGTCGACAGGTGCCTCCATTGTTGTACAAATAGCGGCAGGAAGGATGACAGACCCGCGGCCAACTCCTTAACTTACCCCCCGTGCGGTTGTTTCGAGTGCCCTCGGTGCGTTGTGGACCCCATCTTGTTCTTGGCCAAACGCCACAAGCTTTGTGCGCTATTTGCCGAAATCCATTGATGCACGTGGCGTCACAAATGAGATGCTCATACACATTTGAATCCTAGAGGCTGTTACCTCGGGCGGTTTTCTTATCCTGGCAGGCATGTTCCCTGGAACCCCTTCAACGACAAGGGTCCCCTCGGCGAGGATCAGGCTGCGGCAGACCAACGCGCAAGGCGCAAGGGGGGCAGCTCCGCCAAGCTAGACCCGCTGGGCATGCTGATCATGGGGGAAATGCCACAAATCAACCACGGCACGATTGTTCCTATATGATGCGAGTGTGTGATAGCTTCCCCCTGATGGGGTTGTTGGCCTCCGTTAATTTTAATTGCCTTAGTTCTTGTTCTTGTAGCAGTTGTGATTTAGTTCCTGTGGCAATGTAGTGTACAGTAGCTATTGCTCCATTGAAGGTTAGTCTAAGGTAGTCAGTATTGCTCTGTTAATAGGTCAAGTTAAATTTGGCAGCAACTCCAAAGAGGCGCTCGCAAGGATGGAATCCATGAGCGGCGGAAGCCCGCCGTAGAGCGGGCGTTTTTTTCGTCTTAACGCTGAGAGATAATTAATGGATGACTGTATTCTGCCCCACCCACGTCACTTTGAGACAGTCGACACTACCCTCGCGGTTCACACAATTCGAGTAAAGCACATAAGCACATGCGACTTTGTCGGACTGCCCGCTTCAGACAGAACTTCGTAAAACTACCCACTCTCTCAGCTTACACAGCAGTTCTCAAACCGACAGGGAACAACAATGCCAACCGAAAATTGCTACCATACAGTATATTGTTGCTATCCCCCCCCTAAGGTCTATGGTCATATGACTACGGCCGTGCACGACATGAGTACACCCCCCCCTAAGCCCCGATTGTGGTACAGCAGTATAGTACCAGTGTAATATTACCATGGCCCGACGGTTCGGTAGAGGTAATAAGGCTCGAAAGCGTACCGCCCAAAAGAGTCAAAACCGTCCCAAACGTTCAACAGAAGCGCTCTCAGGCACTGTTTTTTCAGTCCCGAACCAACGCCGACACGCAACGTGCGGCAGCAATAGGCTGTTCAGAGTTACCGGCATTTTCTAGACTACCAATACAACTATTAATAGCTCCGAGAGGCCTTCTCTGACCCGGCGCTAAATATCTCGCTGCGCTTCCTCCGCGCAACCGTGGTATTTCGCGCAACGCTGAATTTATCTCTCTCGAGTATCACTTGCGGTTGGGGCGGGGGGCGTACGAGGGATATTAAGGGACAGGTTGGAAGACAGGACAGCAGCAGCTTATAGTCTTGCAGTGGTGTTAGCAAGAATAGCGACAAGAAGAAGCGAACAGTGTCCGGTCTACCCAGTTGTCGTACCCACAGCTGATCACGATGTTTTCAGAATGACTCGGACTATTGTTGTCAAGGTCTGCCGATCGAGAGTTAACCAATACTGTATGTAGCCATAAGATTCCGCTGGCAACGTCGAGGGAACGCCACACCAGAGGCTGAGCCATTATACTCCTAAACGAAAATGGAACATGACTGAAAATATGCTTCCTATCAACACAAGAAAAACCCACAGTCTCGTCTCAACCCTACCTACGTAATATGCACGCCCTGCGCAAACGCGGTATATACGTTGGCTGGTTTGCGCACGCTTTCTGGATCGCACCAGGCACGTTAGAAGCATGGTATGATACATCAATCCAGCACACTGCCTCCAACCACATATTCCCTTGCTTGGCAACGAACAGCAGCAGCGCACGCGGTACCTTGCCTCTTTTTCCTGTTGGATGATTTTTAAATAGAACGCCCTCCCGCACCCCCGCTTCGAGAGCATCGTCGATCGCTTGAAGTCTACCGTCAACGGCCAGAACGCAGTCTGGCAGTTACATACGACGAGTAGAAGTTGTAAAAACATGCTGCTTGTTCGTAGCTGGTACCGACCAAGACGATCTAAGCTCTCAATCAACAGCCCCAGGATATCACCCAAAGCAAGCCGATCCGCGAAAACAAGATCGGTAGACTACATTAAAAGACCTCCCAAGCCCGCCACCGTCAGCAGATCAGGGACGCCCCACGAAGCAAATGCGTCGTGATCTTCATCGGTTCCAACCGTCCTTACCATCTGCAGAAGTATGTGTAACATACCGGAAAAATGATACGTACATCGTTCGGCCACGAACGCCTTGGAGAGGGATAAGGATCCACGCTTTGCCTCCATAAATTTGGACCCTCTGCATCGCCACGTCTCGCCAACCTTCGGCTGTTGGGAAAAGTACTCTGTTTTGCTGCTGCTGCTGCNNCTGCGGCAGTTGCCGTTGCCATTGCCGTTGCTTGCTGTTGGTGTTGTTGTTGCTATTGTTATTGCTCTTACGAGGCTCATAACCTGTTAATATTATGGGTGCGAAAATTGCGCCAGCCTTTCTTGGCAGCTACTCGTTGTGAGTGTACGCGCTCTTCACATCTCGTCCCACACAGCAGCAGTCCCTGCTCTCGGACACGAACAAAGACATGGCAGTTCGCTTGGACTGCGTGCGGGAAATGTTGTATGTATTTCCAATGAAGACGCTTGGTCCACGTAGCCGGCTATTGAGACGGAGCCACTATTGTGGTGAACTGGATGCTGCCTGTGCGGAAGTGCTCACGATCGTAGAGGTCAGTGCTGTTTACTGACTTGCGGTCACCCTCCTATAAATTATCCAGTGGAACCGTCCGTAAGCCGGCACGCCGAAGTTACAAGCAAAAGTGTGGGAACACCTTGTTACTCTGACTGAGGCTGTCTGTGGGACTACAGTGGCCGTGGCCTCGCCCGGTGCGGCTGTGCGGGGCAACCACGCCCCCCCCACCACATACATACCTGGTATAGCGTTAGTAGCCAGAAGCATTTGGCTCTAATGGCTTATCCTATACCGGTAGATGATACTGGCTATACCTCATCCACACTTTTTACCCGCCGCCGCCATCGAAGACGGGAATAAAAAGAAACTCGACTGTGTTATGTTTCGTTCCAGTGGACCTCACCGCCAGCATCTCCAAAACGTTGGTTGGTCAAGATGGTGCGAAAGGGCGTTCTCTCGCTGCTGACCTTCAAACCCATCGCTCATGACCGCTCGGACGATGACGTTGTGGCTCGAGTGAGCTGCCGCGTACGTTGCCCTTTTTGTGTCATGAGTCGTGCTGCGGTGGTACCCACTTACCTTGATCGATCAGCAAAATGCTGAACCAAATAAAGCAGAATGCAAGCGAGTTTTTGTTTCTTAGCGCAATGGACGGCACCCATTTGGCAGCAAACATAAATGACTCGGGGGTCGCGGATGACTACGCATTGCTCTAGAGTTGAGCATGACGCTCGTGTCGGTAGGAGTGAGGTCGCAGTTTCTGGAAACAAACAACAACCGCGTTTTTGCTCCGCGGTTGAAGGCACCGTGCTCTGTCCGCCTTCAGCAGCAGTGTCATACGCATATTCGATATGCAGATTGCATGCGCTCACGACGTGCGACCGTTTCATCCTGTGCCATTGTCGTAAAGCTGTGGTTATCGTTCAGGGACCGTTGCGTGCCTGATAATCTTTTCGATGAAGACGAAGCACGTACCGAAGGCGAGCGGTATCCCGCGGTTCGCCGACGCCGTCGTAATAGGCGCCAGCGGCGTAAAACACCGCCCCGAAAGAGCTACCAGGTAATCATTATTTTGATATCCCCGCAAATATGAAGATAAATGGAGACACCACGATACAGTACTAAAAACATACCAGGTACTTCGTATGACCAGTTGGTAGAGATGTATACCTCGTATTGCCTTAAGTCTACGCGTGGTTGCACCCAATCAGAGGCATCCGGCGTTACCCACTTTCAAATGTAGACGATTAGAACATCGTCAGTATACCTCAAGCACGGGGAAGACTGCAAGAAAGAGCTGCACTACTATTTAGTGCAGAGATATTTACAGACAAGCAGTCGAAAAAACGTTTAATTATTTTACCGCCTTGAGTCGACCAGGTCACATGAAACACCGCGCCCACTTCCAAACGCGCAACAAAAAGTAGGATAACACAGGAAATGACGCTCAACGGTGTGAACACGCAGCCGAACCGGCCTACCAAGGGCATATTTATCAAGACTCCACAATCCCCACACACGCACACACGCCTCAGAAATGGCGAAACCTTTCGCCAGGAGACAACACCCCCAACCACCGATACCTGGCAACCACGAGATCGCCCTACACGACAAGAAGAGCTTTTCACACTGCTTGCAGAACTGTTTCAACCTGTGACGGTGTGTTGGGCCGGTCGAGGCAATTCGTACCGGTAGACCTCTCGACAGGCACTCGGTACACAAAGAAGAACAAAAACAAAACGACGAGCTGGTACACATTCGAGAGAACAGACCGACCCAATAGCAGCCTACGGTTACGGCTGCCGCAACCCTCAAGTCTATTGAAACTCGCGCGTAAAGGCCTCCGCGTGGTGCAAGCCTTGGCGTACACCTGCAAGAACAGAGACAATCTACTCCCACTCCTCTTAAAATGATTCTACTGCACAACCCCGCGGTACCCAGCTTATTCTCCGACAAAAAAAAAGAACCTCTCAACATGCAGAGCCCTCCCATCGAATGGCGTCGTCGACCCAAGAGAGAGAGAGAGCACAAAAGAACACAAGACCTCCAAACGTAGCTTTCAGCGGCCGCCGCCTGCAACGCGTCAAAGGGGATCTACTTGCACCGTCTAAACATCGGTAGAGATAAGGCCGCGGAACCGCGCTATCAACTAAAAAAAATCTAGATAACACCCGGTTGCCCTCGCTGTTCTCCACGGGAAAGCCGCCGCGCCACCGACAAGCCGACTGATCGCGGTTAACCGAGCAACACTCGACGTCCTTCGACAATATCTCGCCATGGCCGAATTCGAACAGTCCTCGTTCATTTTCAAGGTATACCGAGCACCGCCCCAACGTTCCTCCTCGGTGCCTCGTCATGGCCGACTTTTGAACAGGGTCAATCCATTCTCAAGACGTCTTCCGTCCGGTCGGGTTATTAGGTTCACCGTAACGGGGGAAGAGAGCGGGGTACCCCAGATCGTTATCTGACCCCAAATAAAACGGAGACTGTATTCGTGGTAGGTGCATACGACCACGCAGCCACACGGACTGCAGCAGTAGTAGCGACGATATATCACAGCGGCAGCATTTTATGGGGAACCAAAAGCATACAGCAGCCGCGGTAGTAATGTTAATAGTAGTAACAGAACCAGCACCCGTAGAGGGTGAAAAGCAACGGTAGTCGTGATACGAGTAGTAGCGGTGATCCGTTCTTCGGTGACTGCGGATGAAAAATCAGCCGCTGACCCTGAAACGCCTACTCTATCCGAGTAGACCCACACAATATAAAAGGACTTAGTAAATATGCAGGGGAGGGATCCCACCAACATTTCCAGTACGGTACACAAAGCGGAGCCACGAGCCCCCCTCACTAAGAAATAGTACGCCAAAACGAAAAGTACAGACACGATCGTGGCGTAACGCCTTTACAGCGGCCTCCACACAACCCAAAAAACAAACCACACGCGGACGGCAAACCTCCCCACACAAAAAAATACGCACGCCACGACCACAACAAAAAATAATTATTGCCCTTATGGGCTGCCCAACTCCTGCAGCGGTCTGGAGCGGCAGCGGTTTCCCATGGTAGCCCGCCCAGACCGCACGAGCAATCTATTCAAGAACACGACAGCCAAGCCCAACGTCCTTAACCGGGGTCGCCGTCGTTTCCGCCCGTCCAACCGCGAGTCCCCACCGATACCCACCCCAACCCCCGCCCCCGTAATCCAAGGGTGTTCGAGCAGCTGCGCCGCGGTCCACCTCTCCTCGGGGTCAACCTGCAGCATGCGTTGGACGCAGTCTCGTGCGCTCGCCGAGACTCCCTCCCATGGCGCGCCGGCATAAGAGCACGCGCCATCCAAAACCGCGGTGTACAGCTTGTCCAGGGTAAGGCCGTGGAAGGGCATCACGCCCGACAGGAGGCAGAAGGCTGTCACCCCCGCACTCCAGACGTCGGCTTTCCCGCAGAAGGGCTGCTGTAGCAAAATTTCCGGCGCCACGTACTCAGGCGTGCCGCAGGCCGGGCCGGCGACCGCCAACTCCCCGTTGAGCCGGGTCGCGAAGCCGAAGTCCGCCAGCTTGGTCGAGCTCATGTCGCCTTCCCTCATGACAAGCAGGTTTTCCGGCTGCATCGCGCGAGTCCGACGGATGGGGAAAGTGGTTAAAATCAAAACAGCGCAGCAGGCACAGCCCCGAGTTTGGCGGAGACGCACCAACATAGAGTTGGTTCACCGTGTTTCGAGCAAGTGGCTCGTCGGTAAAACGCCGTGTGCGCAACACCAAGTTCTAGGGAGCACGCAGGCGCGAAGGCAGAGGCGGCACATTCAGTGCACGCCCAACCAATGCTGGCGCACGACACAGCGCAGCAGAACATTGGCGAAGGACTGCCCTCCGGAGGTGACAGACCCCTCCAAAAGCGCGTGCCGCAAAGGAAACCGATACTTTTGCACGAAAAAAACACCGTTTTCCCGCTATAATACTCGCGTGCCATCCTCGGTACAGCCGGAGAAGCTGAGACAACCCCAAGTCACGACGAAGGTAGCCACTCTGGCTACGTAAGCGTCGGTACAATTCGGAGCACTCGAGGCCACCACACCGAGTCTATTGCAACTCGGGACGACGCACAAAATTCAAAAGGTTGGCGGGGAAGAAAACTAACATCACAAAAATACAGGAGGGGTTCGTCGCGCGACGCTGGTGCACTTCCGGCTTGGCACCCACAGCGATCCGAACGGGCACATGCTCGCGTACGCACCTTGATATCTCTGTGCACAATGCCTCGCCCGTGCAAGAACTGCGCCGCCGCAAGCAGCCTCCTCAGCAACACTCGCACCTGGATAAACGGATTTGTCCGCGTTAACTAAAACAAGCTGATGGAGACAAGTTGGCCAAAGCACGGGTTTGGCGTGGTGCGGGGTAATCCCAAGCTTCAAAAGGGCCGCCAACGTTGCGCTACTAGATGTACATGTGGGCGATTTTCTTGACGTGAAGGAAGACATCACCACGTGCCGGAGGACGGCCGCAACCGCTGCTCCGTCGACAAGTGATACATACCTCGCCGGCAAAAGTTACAGCACAATCACATACATAAATACCACAGAAACCCCTCAATCGCCGGGCAACGGAACGTGTGTGTGTGTACGATTGTGCTGTGTACGAGTAATATGACATAGTGCGTATGACACTGACCCCGCTTCTCGTTCAGAAAAACCACAAGAAACATCATCGGGTCTGGTCAGGCCGACTGCACCGATCGCAACCGCAAGGGCGCACCTCCGCCTCCGTCTCCATGCTCGAGCGCGAGTGCAGGTGGTCCAACAAGCTGCCCCCCTCCGCCAGCTCCTGCACAATAAACTGCGCCTCCGAATCATCGAACACCCCCAGCAGTCGCACCACGAAGGGGTGGCGCGACACCTCATTGTGGATGTCGATCTCAGCGCGCAGGAACTCCACCCGCCGTCGGTCCAGCCAGTCGGTGTGGATCGCTTTCACCGCCACCAGGTTGCCGGTCACTCGCTCGACCGCCCTGAACACCTGGGAGTGACTACCCGTGCCTGTTTTACAACCGACAAAGGCAAAACGGCACCCGTTGGAGGGACGCACCACGGTGGTCAGTGTGGGACGATTGCGAGTTGCTGCTGTGATTGCGATGCGCTGTCGGCGGTCCGCGTGCGTTAGCTAAGGGATAGGCGGGAAAGTCGAAGAAGCAAAGCTATAGAGATACCTGGTGTATCTGTTTCTGAGGTGTACCAGGTGCAAGCTCAAAAACGACCTGTTAAACATCGCGTCGGTATGTATCATGCCAGATGTTATGCTATCACACGCAGCTTGCAAATATATACATATATGAGTTTCGACGAGTTTTCCGATCTCACAGTTGACGAGTCTTTTGGTTTTAGGTAAAAGCCAAAAATACATACTCGTACCAAGCATTATATAGGTACCAGGTATACCTACGCCTTTTGAGCCGTTTATAGGTACACACAATATTGCACTGAGGGAAAAAGCTTTCTCGGCCCCTCTTTGATTGGCCAATGCTCCGTCGTACCTAAAATAGGCTTGAAAGGTCAAGGTATACCTGTCGCCGGCTACTCAAGTTGGACTTCACCTATAAGTGGCTAAACTGTACCTATAAATGGCTCATTGTCTCATCGTGCATCCTCGCAAGCAACTTCATAACGACCAGTCGTCCACACGAGATGCCGGGATTGTCAGCCATTTCACCTTACCTGTGACCTGTGCTGTCCCCAGAGGGGTCCATGAACCCAGTGGACCCCTATCGTGCACCCATTCCATTGTGTTCATGGACCCCTCGTGCTCTGTTTCCCTGTATGGTGGCCGCTGTAAAGCAGTGTTTGGTAGGGACCGTGAGTTGTCTGACTGTAGACACGTTGCCCGTTCAGGATGGAACGCCATTTTGGTCAACATCGTCGCAACGAGCCGCGATGGACACCTCATCCTGTTCCGACGCGCTTTGAGGGTACGCCGTCAAGTTGGCGCGGAGCATTGTGTCAAACGGCAAAGCGCGAGTCGCTTGGGGCCGCAAGCCGTGGGGATGGTGGAAAGCAAAGGGTTATCTTGGGTCACGCGCCACACCTCGTCTCTCGTAGCTCGTCTAGATAGTGTCGTTCCGTTAGTGTGTTAGTGTAACACTACGAGAGCACGGTATCGGGCGTAGGGGGGGCGGGCCTCACTGTCCTTGTGCTAGTGCTCGATGGCGTCTCCGACGGCATGCATGCTCCATAACGAAACAGATGGTCCAAACTTTTAGGTGCAAACAGGCGACTTGTAAATGCCAAGAGCTCCATGCTCAAGGAAAACAACCCGGACGCCGTATGCATGTATGTGCGTACGTACTTATTTTGATATTTACGAAAAAGTACGCACGGTACAGCACCGCACTGCGCTGCACTGCGCTGCACTGCGCTGCGCTGCTGCGTGAGATTAGCCGAGCTGAGTGTGCCTTTCTTATTATTCTGTGGTACTTCGCACTTCGCACTTCGCATGCTGGGTGTGATTTATGCCTTTTTGGTTATACTGTGTGGTGTTTTGTACTTGGTATGCTACCTGGTGTCATGAGGTTAGAGTGGTAGAGAGTAGGGACTATCTCGCTCAGTTTTGACTGCTTTTCGATTCAGATTTGAGTTCCGAAAATCGTTTTTTCGTTTGTTTTTTCAACTTTGTTTTTCGGACTTTTTATCTTGGAATCCAGTGTAGGAGCGGCTATCTCGGTCAATTTTGACTGCTTTTCGGATCCTGAATCGATGTTTAACGATCCATTTCTTGCCTTTTTTCGACTCTTTAGGAAAAAATATTAAAATTAGTGTGGGATTTTATGGTCTCGGATTTAGTGTGAGCTGAGCTGAGGGCGTGCACACATAATCGAAAATCAAAATCGAAAATTGAACTGAAAATAAACAGGGCGGCGATTGGTCCCTGGCACAAACATGTTCCCCTTCGTTTTTTAGGTTCCGACTAAATGAGCGATTTCCAACCTATATTGATATTTGCGAAAATCAAAAAGCTGAGCGCTGAAAATCGAAAAGGAAATCGAAAACACGAACTGCAACAATTCAGCGTGTCCTACTGTTCAGCGCAGCCACGTCAAGATATCAAAATATCACATCACGACTGCCGCATACAGCACGCAACCCACAGCTAGCACGGCAACACAGCCGCACAGATCCCCCGTAAATAGCCAGCAGGTCAACCACAACACCAGCCCCGACGCTCTAGGGCCTTTGTTTGCCGGCGTTCGAGCCAAATCGAAGATAATATGAGTAGAGTTGAGCATCA